>OZ024913.1:82319281-82397838 GCA_964017125.1 Flabesymbios commensalis
CCTTACTTTCTAGTATTGATTTTCAGTGTTACGACCATTGGTGTCCTATGTTACGACCACTTTCGTGTCAAAAGTAGTAAAATTTGTCATAACAAATAGATTAAATGCTCATATTTAGATATAAAAGCTCTCACAGCTTCCTTAGCTTGTTTAGAATTCAAAAGTATGAAAATATGTATAGATATATGTATACATAGATAAATATCATTGTTGTCTATTTAAAAAATACACCATTTTTGACAAACCTTTACAGAATAGCACATAGTCTGCAGGAGTTCAGGTAAAAAACCCAAGATGGCCGCTACTGCTTATGACGTAATCAAGATGGCCACCATGACGTAATAATTCACAAAATTTCCTAATTAAGAAATTGTTATGCTTAATTTATGCTTATTCATAATCTATGTATGGGATATCTAAAGGGGTGAATTGGTACCTAATGGGTTAACATTCACATTGTCATCAGCCTTTGCGATAACTACTTTCAAACATATTAATAATGTCTCTAATATACCGCCATGTACCAACATTGGCCAAATTCACAACATTATTTGTTTTGTGGGCTATGTATCTCGGCTAACACGAGGCATTGATCCAATGACAGACTAAAGCCAGCCCATCGTCTGCGGTACTGGCCCAACATTATGCTGATTCAGCTCAACGTCTGGTGTTTGCTATTATTAAGGCGGTTCGGCGTTGGCCAATGTAACATTTTTAGGTTATTTTTATCGAAATAAACAAGACAGTAATGCAGCTTTAAGAACCAGCCCAGTTGGATAGGCACGTCGTTAAGAACCAGCCCAGTTGAATAGTCACGTTGTTAAGAAACAGCCAAGTTGGATAAACACGTTGTTAAGAACCGGCCCAGTTGGGTAGACACGTTTTTAGCTGCAGATAACTGCTTCATATAAAGTTAATCATCAGTTAAAAACAGGCCCAATAGCCTCAACCTTCTCTATCCGTTTATGAACACTTCAGTTTGATATATCATACTGTCAAAGTCATTTGTTTCCTTATAAATTATTGTTGACAATAAGACATACTTTAGTAAATAAGATGTTGAACGCATTTGAATGCTTATTGAATATCCTGTTTAGGCAGGTTATTGAACTGAGGGGACGCATTGCAGTGCGTTTACTACACTTCGTCGGTCTATTAAAAATAGTTGTTGTTTCCTTAAATGGGAGAAGTACATGCGCTAAGTAAGAATGAGGGTCGGATAGTGTGTCGTTATTTTATGTAAATATTGACATTTGGGCAATAACAGACATTGCAACCGCGTAACTGGACTATTGCAACGGCCTCCTCTATAATGCCACACACCCAAGAATTAAACAGGCTTCAGGGAGTTCAAAACTGTCTGGCTTGAGTAGTGACGTGTTCTCCTCATTTTACTAGAACACCCCTTCTATAGTCGTTGCATTGGCTTCCTGTCTCCCTTAGAATCAAATTTAGGCTATGTTTAGTCACCTATAAGGCCTTAGGCTGCCTTTCCATTGGCGCGTTTGGGTGCGCGACGCGGCCAGTTCGCCGCGCGGCCAGCAATCGCACATGTAGCGATTTCTGCGCTCATCCACCGCGCGTTTATCTCCCCATTTGTTTTTTTTCTGGTAGTTTTCCGTCATGTCTGGCAGTCTATCAAACATGAGACGTTGAACCAATGCTGATTCAATGCTGTATTACCGTCTGCGATGCTGGCCGAGCATAAATTTTATTAAAAAAATTGGCTCAACGTCTCATATTTGCTAGGTTGCTGTGACACTGAACGCTAGCACAGTAGGCCTAAACACAAAACATCTGTAGACCTCTATAGTATACCTCTATATTTATACAATGTTGGGGCAACGTCGAAGACGTTGGGCCGACGTTGTATACATGTTGGGCATGTACAATTTTTTTTTCGTGTTTACTGGGAGAGTAGCCTCTACAGTGATACATATGGCCTAATATACATTATGCATCATAATGTAGGGCCTATCACACAACTTGATCTCCCTCTGTATAGGCCTCTATATAGTGTAGTTATAAGCCACACTTTGAATTTGAATATAGGCCTACATGAGGTATTTAAAGGGTGCGCGTGATGAATGTCTGAAGCATTAGAAAGACCTATTTCGGCATGTCAATGTAGGCCTACGTTTATTGTTGAAAGACACGTTATTGGACTGCATGGATAGGCCAACAACTACCATTAATCGTCCAGAACAATGTCACCACACCTCCTGCGCGTTCTTGCGCGTCTCGACGCGCCAATGGAAAGGTTTCTGCGCCCGCGGGGCCATTTAATCGCGTCAATGGAAAGGCAGCCTATTGCAACAATCAGCCGATTTATCTAAATGAAATGTTTCAGGCTCCAAACCGTACTCGTGATCTTCGCTAACCTGACCAAAATGTGTTATTTGAACCTCGGATTAAGACCAAGATTTTCGCGCCCATGAGCTCAGGACACTGAGGAGTTAGGTACTATTGAAGTCTATATATTCATTCCATATGCATTCAAAAATACAATTGCATAGAAAGGGATTATACACATTTATTGCTATAAATTAACATTTATAAATGTACACACATAGTAAATTGCGGTACAGCTAGTTATAGCTTCCATTGAGTTATTGGGCATTATTCACTATGGCATTAATTATTTCACATGATTGCTAATATTCGTTAAATTGTTAAATTCTCGAAATTGTCCTCATTGCATAATTATCTAAAATTAAACAAAACATTTTCAAAAATTGCATAATTAACAGTATTTATAATAATAACATAAGCTGATTGTTAAATACAAAATTAAGATTATTTTATGAACCTATTAATTTGTAAGCAAACTTAGTTTTAACCCCAATGAACATACATGTAACAAAGTTTATACTTCTTTTCACTTGTATATATGGTATTGATCATTTATGAATAACATTTACTTACATAATTTCGTTAAGAATGCAGAAAATATTAACCAGTTATATGCACTTTATTTTAATGCAAATCCATCCAGGGTGAATTAAGTTAAAGAACACTTTCTGAGCAAATTCACTGGACGAAATCATTTTTGCACAGGACGAATTTACTTTGGGAAATTTACAGAACGAATTCGCAGGGCAAATTCTATTTTGTCATAGCGAATTCACTGGGCGCATTCACATTTTAAGGACTAATTTATTCCCTGTCGAATAGTGAACTTATGAAGATTTTATTCGACTTACTTACCCATGCAGTGGTTGATAACGTGGAGCTTGGCCTAACTCGTTCAGTGTGAGACTAAGTGTAAAATTCAACTCATTTCTCTATATAACATATCATAAGGATTAGGTTTAACACAGTTTTAGAATATAGAATGAACACTTTTCATTGAACAGAACCTAATTACATGTCGCGCAGGTAGCTGCATAGTTGAATGATTCCGCTGAACACTGAGCCATGGTTCACTGGTCAGCTACTGTGGGTGATCACTGAGGCATTATATTGGAGTTTTCATCTCCAAAGTAATTCAACAATGAACTTATTTTTAAGATTATGCTTACTCATAACATGTTATTTCACAATGTATAGAGTATATTAAAAATAATATATATATATATAAGTTTAAGTATAACCTACAATTAATAACTAGGTTGGTGACCAGGGAGATTGTTGTGGGTTTAGCAAATAAGCGTAATGTTGAGCGAGAGGAGAGAAGTGTGCTTGGTGGGCATAAATGAGGACACCAATTTGTTAGGATTTATGTTAACAAATTGGACCGTGTTTGTTTATGCATTATTTAGAATCGTTTACACTTCTCATCATGTTCGGGTCAGCATTGGTTGAACGCCTGTTATTACAGATGAGGATTATAATGGTTTAGGAGTATACGCCTTTGAAGCATCCCTGCAAACACGGGACGCTGGTACAATGCCGATTTAACGTTGGGCTACCCTCTGCTACACTGGCCCAACATTAAAACAACATTGTTTGAACACCTCACGCACTCAACTGCGCGTTCAGTGAGCGTGACTGCCTCGCCCTGTTGCATATATGTGTGTGAGAGCGCACGGTGGGGGTGGGGGTGTAATATTCGTCCAATTAACTCAATCTGAGCATGCTACATATATATCCCAGTTCTATCAAAGATTTAATAAGTTCTCGCTCCTTTTAAACCTGCATAACTGTTTTGTTTATTTTATTGAAACTATTAATCCATGGAGAATGGTGTTTAATTTTTTTATTTTACTGCTCCAATCAGGACATTAAAAGTACCAAGTGACAGATAACGGTCATCATTGAAAAAAGAGTGGAAGACTAAATTATTCTTATTTTTAAAGTGATCATAGATACATTTCACAGTACAAAGTGTATTGTCTCATGTCCTTTAGACATATCTAGGAGTCATTACTTTGTGTGATATGGGTGATATATAATGTCATGTTTAATTTCAGTACCGGTATGGAACTCACTTGAAAAATAGGACATCTGAGCCTTTGGCCCGCCATTTATAGACGCTCTCCCCAGACCGTGGGAAATTGGAGTCGGAATTAGCACCAAATTCAGTGATGTGAATCATCTTTTTCGCTTTTCTTGATTTTCTCGAAAAAACATTTGCATTTTTTTATTCGGTATATCATGTGCATTTCAAAATATAGTCAAAATGTTACTAGACGATATCAGACTTTATTTTATTTCATCGTAAATCATCACATACAGTGATATAAATCGCGCTATGCGGTAATTTAAATAATATTTAAAAACATCATACTTTACGTCTCAGGACATCTAGGCTGGTTATGTGGGCTTTGTATATCAGCTAACACGAGGCATTGCTCCAATGGCAGACTAATGTCGGCCTATCGTCTGCGGTACTGGCCCAACATTATGCCGATTCAGTGCAACGTCTCATGTTTGCTATTAACTAAGGCGTTGGCCAATGTAACAATATATCGGCCAATAACATTACCACTATTACATACATATTGTACACATACCGAGTCACTACTTCATAATACTTGATGGTGTATCGCATGGTGAACTAATTCCGCTACATTTACCCAATTTGGTGCATTTATAGGGCCTTAAGGACAATATCAATGATTGTTTTGTACTTTTTCGGTTATTTTTATTGAAATAAACAAAACAGTTATGCAGCTTTAAGCTTCATAAAACGCGAGCTTGATCGCCAAATTAACTCTGAACAAGATGCATTCATATCTCAGGGGTTCCTTATATCAAAGATTCTTGTTTGCAAAATTTAACGAGCTCTTTAGATTTGAGAGATTAGCCGACGATTTAACGAATGGGTCAGAGTGCTCGTTTCTGCCTATATGTGTTAAAGAGAGAGACACACGCGGAAAGTCAACGTCATTTTTTCATTCTCCGAAATTCTATACGAGGTCTCTCCTTCTCAGCAAACACAAAACATTTGTATACCATCTGTACAACGTCGGCCCAACGTCTTCGACGTTGTTCCAACATAGTACAAATATTATACAAATGTTTTGTGTTTGCTGGGTTTATATAAAACCGCCCCTCATGAACCACTATGTTATCATTGGCCCAACGTCGTGGACGGTGAACCAACATCAAACCAACTTATAGACGGGATACCCTTAAACAAGTTTCCAAGTTCCGAAGTTCCCAAGTTCTGGGAACTTCAAGCTTCCAATTTTCAAGTTTCGGGAACTTCAAGTTCCGAAATTCTGAAAAAAAGTTAACAAAAAATTGTTTTTCCCTATTTCAACAAAAAACATTTTAGAGACTGCCTTAATTGCCTTTCCACGCATTATAGTATTGCCAAACTGCGCGCATGAATGGAATTAAATGTGGTATTCTAGACTAGGTCACCTTTGTGCACATGGGCCTATATGCCAAGGAGGGTTTGAACCAAATGACGAATTAGGCCTCTATGTGTAGGCCCGACGTTTACCCACAGTTGAGTTAAGGTTTGCCCAACGTCTATGACCTTACAGCAGCATTAAACCAACATCGGGTCAATGTCTGTTTGATGGGGCGATTTAGGCCTACAGCTGGTATTAAGCAGCCATCCACAGAAGTGTTAATCTGAGTAGGCCCAGTTGTTTTTCAAGTTCAAAGACTATTATATCATCGATCATGCTGCTATAGCAAAATATATAGGCTAATGATATAGGCCTACAAATCACACCTCGCAGATGACAACCCGACAAACACGACGCATTGACCCAATGTTGGTTTTATGTTGGCGACCGTCTGCGACGCTGGGCCAACGTTAAACCAGCATTGAGTCAATGCGTGGTGTTCACTGGGATAACCCTTTCCAGCCCGAGTTTTTTTCATGAAATTTAAATAAAAATAATTACTCAATACAAATGTTAAGTTATCTTTTAAACGGTTAGTCCAATGCACATGAAATTTTCTACGTGCACGGAAAACACTTGGGCAATCAATAAAAGCTTCTTATCATACCCCTCGAAGACGTACCCTTACTACCTAGAAACGGTTTCCATGGCAACAGTACACAATTTTATGTATTTTGTATTTCCAAGACTCACTAGATCAAATTAATATAGAAAACAATTATATTTATATATTAATATAATTGTAAGATGTCCGTGGGACATGTTACACAACGAATCCTCAATATAAGATCAGTAGCTGTTGTTGCTATGGGTATATACGTCAACAACCATTAACCCTTTCTATGCGAAATATTTCATTATTTGCGAAATAAAATGTAAAAAATGAGTAATTTCAGTAGCTACCGCTGAGCTTGCAAGACATTTTCAGCAGTTCAGGATATCAAAACGGGTATCATTATTAGTATGGGATTGATTATATGTAGACTCTTTAGGTTAGATTATTCCAGTTCAAGGTCATTTCACTTCACATGATTTTGGGGAGCTGCCACAGATGATGTTTCTATACATTGCGGCCATCGAGAAGTGGGCAATATGGCTTGGCTTGTATATTTTTATTATTTGAATTTACGAAATGTATACATATGGTTAATACAACTTGTAGATTCACAGTTACAGCCATTATACCAAAACACGTGTATTTCCATTAAATGGCCGCCATTATCCCTGGCATGAACTTGAGAGTCAAAGGGTTAGTACAATTAAAGCTGAAATATGAATAGGATAGAGGGTAAATATATATTTTTAAATTATTACCGAACTGATTAATCCTTGCACAATACATTCTGGCCGAAATTATACAATTTCAAATGTATTATGGCAATCTAAAGGCCCTGTGAATGTAAAAGACGGGCATGGGAAAAATGACGTCATATTTCACCGGCCCCCAGGGGCTGTACGGGCGCGAAAGGGTTAAGGAATCCATGTAGTCTCAACGTTGGTCCTTAAAATATCATCGACACTGTTTTCACTAGCTGTTATTAAGTACTGACACATGTCATAATTTTCTCCCGGGTCGAGATGCTTGTTGATTGCCGGGGGGGGGGGGGGGGTAGTTGCAAACAGCGTCACGCGTGGAGGAGAGACCTCAATAGCTCTACGGGGTATTAAATAATATATCCCATCAAACACGACAAAGACCCAATACTAGTAATCGTTTAATAATGTTGTTCTATCGTCTGCGACCACGACTCGGACGTGTCTGAGCCCAAAAGGTTTGAAGATTGTTTCTAACTCAGAATTTCATGCTGATTCTGAAAACCCATTTCTTAAATGACGCAGACGCTGCGTTTCCTCAAAATGTTTTTATTTCCTTTCAACCTAAACAGAAATGTTGAAAAGTCGATTATTATATCATTTTTGCTCTTTATATTTGCATTACTAGTTTATTATGCACATTTATAACAGTCTTCATATCTCGTCCCCTTGGAGTTAGAAGGTACTAAACTGCCACTTTGTAAAGTGCAATTTAGCACCTTCTAACTCCAAGGGACGATTTATTATTGTTTTTAACATAGAACACTTGTTTGAGACGAAAAAAAAGCAAACGTGTAATAAAGATTGATATTTATATATATACTGGTCTGAATTAGATTTTTAGTCACTATCACTATCATATTCTTCATCTGATAAGTGATAGAGTTCATCATCACCCTTATTGTCACCGGTTAAATCTACACTAAGGTCAATGTGACAGCTTCACGAATGACTGGGGTAAAATCATTTACAAGAAATCAAAATGCCAGAAAAAAATGGATGATTTCACAGTCAATGAGGAGCGCAATCATTAGATAGTTGCTTTACATGGCAGGAGTGAAAAAAACAATTGACTCCCCACAGAATTTGACTAATCACGGAACTACAAGAGATAACAGTGATCTCAATAAAATCATGCAGGGTATCCACAGTACATTGAATTCCTTTAAAAATCAATCTAATGTCTATTCACAACAATTAAACATTGAGAAATGAGTGTAATAGAATAGGATAGAATATTTGTTTATTTTCATAAAAAAACAACAGGGTTGAGTTACATAACTGTTTTTTTTGTACAACACGATTATGAAAATCAGGTGAAGACAGAATCACAATGCTTATCTAGGTCATCACCTGTTGAGTACTGTGTAGACGACCTACATACTTGAAATATATACATGATCTTTAAGAAAACAAAACTAAATTTGGTCTATTTCAATTATCATTAAAATTGAACGTTTTACACATAAAAACACACACAATGAACTACACTAAAATTGTACTTGATAATGACTACATTAAATATATAAAAAAAACACGTTTACTTGTTTAAACACAGTATTAGACTAGACTCGGTAATCATGTTAGGAATAAAAAAACCCTAATAAAATACATGATATTATTTAACCTTTATAATTAATATTATGCTACAACATTTTAAAACAACAATTTAACATAAAAAATGTGGCTTCTTGGTGATTATACAATCAAACTATTACTTAGGCATATTTTACAGAGAACCTATTAGGTCTCCTATTAGACCTATTATTATTGTTAATTTTAAAAATGTTCTGAATATTATGTGGAAGGTAAGCAAGTAAAATATTTGCTTTACTTCACTTTTCGGCCAGTATGGCCATTTAAGTGAAAATTCCAGGTATTACAATATCCCATATTGTATAGTAAAGGAGTAAAGGGAAGACAAAGCCAATAAAAGCATGATCGTACTAAAATATTCAGTTTAAAGTGTTTGATATGATAAGATGACGATGCTCCTGGCACCTATATGTAACGAGTCTGATGACATGTTGTAGCGCCTGCACTACAACACAGTTTAATGAGTATAAAAATATCAGTATAAATAATGTAAAATATGAAGTTATTATAAAATGAACGACTTATCAAGTCACTATATCTCCATGAAATTGGCGTGATTGTGTAAAAACTACAAGTCTAAGTCTAATAATTAAAACATATATTATAGGTTACATTCCCGAAGGAACTGAATAATAAAACCAGCAGGGGTGTCCCTGAATAGCTCAAATAAGGAATTAAATGCAAAATAATTCCTTCTCATGTGCGCATATTTCGCACAACTGAGAAGGACATGCCTTACAGTGAGACGAGTATTGCAGCACATAGGTCGCGATTCTCCTCTCAATGTGGAAGGAGATTGTGAAATGTTTTGTACCTTAACAGGAGTGTAGAATATGTAACAAGTTCATTAAAAGGTAAATCCTTTGACAAAACAAATAACGGTTTTGTGTGATCTAGGTAACTGGCTTTATGTACTTTATGTAATAAGGGGAATAAGGGTATGATACCCCTCCCAGGGTTGACACTGCCCTCAATGTCTTGACAATGTGTGTGGAAAATATGTCTGACCAATATTGTCCAGGGGTCAAATCTAGTTTACCTTCACAATTAAAAATAAATATCAGGATATGTGCTAATAATGGTAGAAGTTTCATGCTTTAATCATAAAATGCACAATAGCTTAATTATAGAAGCTTAACCATCACACTATGACCCGAGTATGGATTGATGCAGCCTAGGAATTAATTCTGGTATCCGTTATGAAAGTAAAAATAAATATATTTTTTATGATTTTTTGACAGTTTGGCCTTGAAATGACCTTGATATGAGCTTAACGTTGTTTCTCGACGGTACCCCAGTAAAACATAATCCCAACCTATGTCAGACTTCATAGCCCAATTATGCCTCGATAGATTATCATGGGAGCCCGAACTGATGTTTAACAGCTGCTGCACACTGTAATTTTGCTCGTCCAATCAAACATTTAGGAAGGGGTGTAGTAAGGGGAATACTTAGGGTGTATTTCCCCTCCCAAGTTAGATACTGCTCTCAATCTCCTGAAATGCGCGTGGAAAATATATCTCACCAAGACTGTGTCAAAACCAATCCTTTGTAATAGATGACTGCACCACTAGTATTGTTTAAATTTATTAAAAGTGGATATTTTCACTATTTGTTGCCACTTTGACTTTCAAATGACCCTAAAGTAGCCTTGACATGACCTTGGTGTTATGTTTATGATTAACAACAGTCTCTTAGAGTTTTTGGTACACTTCTAGAATACAAAAACATTTTAAAGATATTGTATTACACACAATTTTCACCACTTTTTGGCTTCGCAGTTGGATATTTTGACCTTTAAAGGTCAATGACCTCTAGAGGTCACCAGGGGTCAAATCTCACTTACCTCCCCATCTTAAAATTAACCCCAGGATATGTACTAATAATGGTAGAAGTTTCAGGCTTTAATCATAAAATGCACAATGGTTTCATTATGGGAGCTTAACTACTACACTACGATAAAATAATAAGTTCCATGAATGATGAAATATATGGCATAAAATATACATCAGTAGGCTGAAATAATAAGAAACATAAAAAACATTTAAAAAAACATGTTTTTATTTTAAAAAGTCACAAACTGGTATAAAAACTTATATCTCTTATATCTCATCTTATTGCTCCAGTAAAAATTTAATAGTGATTTGCATAGCACACACTAATCCATAAAAGGGGCGTTTTATAACATCTTATTTCCATATGTCTTAGAGGTAAACTGATGGACTTGCATCACTTTACCATTGAGGAAAAGTATCATTTTTGAAAGTGAAACAAATATATGTTTATTAATAAATTTAAAATTGTCAACAAATTGCTTAGATATTTTAGTACCTGTATATCATTTCCTATGTATTTAACTTTCCCATTTAGCCATGAACAGAAAAAATGCATGTTTCTATTTCAGCTAATCCAGCTGTCCCCCTACTGGGTCGGAATTGTAGTTCAGATATGCATTATTTCATTTCAAATGAACAGACACGTATTGCCAACTTATATGTCAAATATCATTCAGTTTAGGTAAGAACATCATGATAGCGACTTTGAAAGTCTTAGTGGGGGCCTATACTAAACTATTTGTTATCTACCTATTCATTTGTCCTTTTTTATTTGGCAAATAAATACTTTTCTGTTCTGTTCTGTTCACGTAGGTCATGGGATGTTTGTCTAAATTTGGCTACTGTCCAATCATACTCAGACCGTGCATAGTGATATTGTGTGCTGTTAATTAACAACTACTTTATTATACATTATATAGTATCATGAATAGTGTCCCTATAATAATAGCATGTACCTGCTATATTTACAGATTAAAAGGCAGTACCGAAGAAAAGGAGCAAAGGTGTGTCCTCATTGCTACCATGCATCAATTGTCATTAATTTACTCTTTTTCTATCAAGCTTTTGAAATGAATTATTGTCGATTAAAGGTGGCATATCACCCCTTATATAGTATGAATACATTTGTGACAAATAAATCAAAGACGCCACAAGATGGGGCACACGTGTTTCCTTATATGGGGTGATTGGCTATCATGTGATGATAGTCAATCACCCCATATAAGAACATAATTATTCATACCATATAAGGGGTGATAGATCACCTTTAAAATATGCAAGTCGGAGTAAATAAAAACGTGCACTGTTTCATAAAATACCAACTGCTGAGGAACTTATTATTATTTATGGCACCTATATATGATGAGAACAATAGTGTTGCGAAAGGTTTAAATTAATCATTAGTTGATATGATTTTTCCTTGCAGCCAACCAGATATTACATTGTATCATTACTCTGGATGCAATAATCTCTTTGCTTTTTTTTCAGCTGAGGGATATGTAGCAGAAGGTGGCAGAGGATCAGGCTGCTCTCTTGAGTGTGTCAAGGGAGATCCTCAGTGCCCTGCACGAGCAAAACGAGTTGATGTCATTATTGGTAGACAGACTAGCATACCAGCAAGCTGCTCCCGCTAATGTGCGATGATAAGTTATTCAATCATAGTAACAATTCATTTTAAAATATGAAAGAACCGATATTAAAATAAGTTTTAATTTATTGTACGAAAAGTCCTGACTTGGTATACTGGTACAATGTCTTGAAGTCTCTAAACAATGTTTTATGTTTCTCATTATTTCAGCCTACTGATGCCTCTGAGGTGATGAATTTAAGGAGTTTTTTTCAAGTACATTTAATTCAAAATATTCACCGCGTGACCTCCACACTGCTGGACGGTAGTCCCCATGTGGTAGGGTTTGTTACGAAAGTAAAATTAGACCAAACTGACCAAGGAAAATTACACTAAGTAGCCTACATGGTAATGTACTTGGGTAGGCCTACAAGTACATTTTCCACACTCAAGTACAAAATAGAAGCAAGTAGGCCTACTTAAAAATATGTACTTAAGTACAGGCAAGCACGATTTCTGACGAGCTTGGCCACAACCCTGAGTTCTATGAGTTGGCCTAAATGTTGTTTCAACCCTTTCTGCTATGATTGATGCCATGGCCATCAGACAAAAAAATGTGTACGAGGCCCACACAGGAAATCTGGTGGGCTATACATATCTGGGAGGAGATTCAGCCTTCAGATGATGTGGCCAAAAAAGCAAAAAGTACTACTACTAGCAATCATCCCAGTACCCCTGCAGTGGGGGCTGCTCTATGTTCCGAAGGTTCTATGTTCCGAAGGTTCTATAATCCGAAGGTTCTACATTCCAAAGGTTCTATGTTCCGAAAGTTCTCTGACAACAACAGTATTCGAAACCCAGAGCTTAGGCCCATAGCCTTCCTGTCGTATATGCCGGTTATTGTGAATTTTATTCTAGTAATTACGCATGGTCGCCTTCCGGGATTGTCACGCTGAGTTAATCTACTTATATCCACTATTTATTTTGGCTCTTGCTGCTCGATTCATTGGGCGTGTCTAACCTGCTTTCTAATATATCAATTAACTTCTGTGACGTCATTGTCTTCCTAAAATTAAATCACCAGTTAAAATTACTCTGTGACGAATTACTTCCATATATGAGATACACGGTCACGTGGGTGCTTTCCGGTGTTTTGATTGGAAGCGGCACCACTTCGGGCGGTGAGTCCTAGACCACCCGAGTGGGTTTGGATCAGTTGCTAAGAAACCTTGGACGAAAGAGTACGCACTCTGCTGTGTGCGTGGCTCTATCAAAAATGGACTAACTTTACACCTAGGCCCTCGGGCCTTCACCATTCACGATGTCTTAAGGTAAAATGAAGCCTTCAGGCAGCAGATTATGTTAAGTTTATGGTTTTCCTGATTTGAAATGTGTGTTAAGTTTATTAGTTTCTGCCGGGACAAGTACAACCGTCACTAGACCTGCCAACCTGTCAAACATGAGTTTCTGTGAACGGAAAAGTATGTATGGTATTGAACTATGATGTCTTAATTCAAAAAAGACTTTATTGTGCCTAAGAGAAGTTCCTGCAGTTCAAGTCTTTGGTCGGCATATGGAAGAGAGCACACATCCCCAATTCTAATATCCCTTTGGCAACATAGATGAGACTGGAATTACCCTACTGCATAAGCCCACAAAAGTTTTGGCCAAAAAAGTCTCCCGCTAAATACCGAGCTGGTAATTCTCGTTTCTGTCCTCGGCTGCATGAATGCTGCTGGCCAGACAATCCCACCCCTTTGTATAATGAAAGGTAAAACGCCGTCCGTTTTGTCGTTGTATGATATCCTGCGTCTGCCGGTGTTTGGGGGGGGGGGGGGGGAAGGGGCGAAATATACGTATCAAGTCTAGGCTTATATGGAGGATGTTCTGGTAAGGGGCGGACCATTTAATACCGGGAGGGGGGGTATGGTTTTTCTTCCCAATCAAGTTATTTTTTTCCTTCCATCAAGAAAACAAAACTTTTTTTTTCTCCCTGAGCAAAAACAAACAATTTTTTTCCTTAGATGTCGCAAACAAACTTTTTTTTTGAGGACATGTTTGAAGATCCATTCAACTGCGAAACGGGCATGCGTGGGTCACGCGTAGGCCTACAGTAGCTGATAAGAGTACAGGTTGACGGCATTAATGTCAGCAACTAAACTCATTACAAGATACTACTCAAACGAGACATTAACCCAATGCTGTTTTAATGTTAGACCAGCGTATGCGACGCTGGCCCAACGTTAAACGAACATTGGCGGAGTGTACAATGTTTAAGAAAAAGCTGTCCTGTCAATACACATTATTGGGGAAGCTGTTTCGCAATCCTCGCAGTAATATTTAAAGTCACCCAACTAAGAGCTTTGAGCTTAGGTGGAATTATTAACTCATAGATGTCACTGAAGTATATATGGACTTGCTATGATTTCGAAACTTGCTCTTAATGCGGCAGTGGGTATAAAACTCATATCTTAGTATTTTTATGATATAGGGCCTAGGCCTACCCACGGGCAATTTTGCATTCTGGGGGACCCGTGTCCTGCAAGCTTTAACAGTTGACTAGACCTTTAATCCTATAAATTAAAAGGCAGGTGTTATTTCCCATGCTCATTCCAGTGTGCCAGTATAATATCTTTATGCATTAGACGTTTGACCGAGCGGAGCGAGGGAATTTTTGCCTTTCTCTGGCAGTTTCCGACCGATTTGGAAAGATCTGCTGGCTGTCAACAATCTATTTTTTTTTTACACATAAATGAACAAATTATTTTTTCCCCACACTCTATAGAGCAAACTATATTTTTTTGCCAATTTGGTGAACAAATTATTTTTTTACGAAAAAACCATAACGCCCCCCCCCCCTGGTATTAAATGGTCGGCCCCTAAGATATGCTTCACCGATCACTCCCTGAAATATTGTGGCCCTGAGACCCCAGCTCATAATTCTTGATTCAAACTCTTCACACATTTCCCTCACGTGCAAATGACATAAACATTCATGCCCTTCTGCCACATACTACTCACTGGTTAAACGTCAACGGCAAACGATGTGAAATAGTCACTAGATGGGGCTATTGTTACTGATAGTTGAGCGAGGTGACGTCGTCGGCAACTTCCGCGAATCTCACCGGAAGTGACGTAATTTGAGACAGAGAGAATCGTCTGCAAGACTGTCTGTCACACAAACAACATACAACTTGTCAATATAGATTGACACAGTGCCGATAAAATGTTCTTTTGAACGATTTGAAGTACTGTCAGCACTTTTCGTATTAATCATATTAATTATAGATTTATTTTGACTTTTCTAACTAAGTTAGGTAGGCTCTAGCCTAGGTTATTCAACTTTGTGAACTGTATTGACTAACGTTACTCGTCTACCACTGTCTACTGTTCTCTCACACGACGCGGACCACAACTGACAACACACTGCAAAATCCCACCCCAACCGTTTCACGCGTGGCCAAGAAACGGTCAACCAAGCTTTCCTAAACCTACTATGATATAGACTACCTACTATTTGAACAGTGTCAGTGACGTGTATTTAATTTATATATTATTTATAGTCTAACTGCAGTGTAACATTATCATATATACTGATAAAATAGGCCTGCCAGTCCCAGGTTGTTTTTTTAGGCCTGTACTTATAGTGATAGAGGCGGGGCACATGTCTGACACTGGCCGCATTTTGGTCATCGGGACCGGGAGACGATGTTGACTGTCAGTGTCTTAATACTCATAGGTCTAGTCTAGATCTAGAATATTCTGGGTTAACCTGTTCTACTTCAATTTAGCAAAATTCAACAAAAAATAACGTGGTATTAGGGTCTAACTTTATGCCGTTTTCTGGTCCTTTTTGTTACTATTCGATATTTACTATTTGTTACTATTCGCCGTTTCGGGGGACCGAGGCATTTACCAGTCCAGCCCCAGGGCCCCAAGCAGTGGCAGTGCCAGTCAAGACAAAAAGAAAGTCGGCGTTTCAGTAGGCCTATTTGTCTACGGCTCTAGACTACTCAGTCAATTCTCAAGCGATGTTCATGAAATTTTGTGAACCCTATTTTCCAGTCATTTGCCACCTCTCCTGACAATTTTGTAAAAAAAAAGTATTGTATAGACTATAGGACCTATAGTCAACTTCAAAAGTTAGACCATTTGACATGGAGTATATGTCTATTTATGACGCTCCTCTATAAACCATTAACTAAATTTTGGTTTATTCTCAGAATTGCGTTACATGTCAAATGGTCTAACTTTTGAAATACTCGATGGAATTTCATGAAATTCTCAGGGTTGTTGCCACTTACAAGGGCGGATCAAGGATTTTAAAAAGGAGGGGGCGCAGCAGGTTCGGGGCACCAAACATTTTTTTAGCCAATTTCACAAACTTTTCAAAGAATTTGGCGCATAAAGGGGTGGACATGGATCCGCACCTGAATTAAATGACTGAATAAAAATTGTTGCAAAATTTTATGACAGTCGCTTGAATGAGTAGATCCCGAAAAAGTAACTTTTGGACCATCCTACATCGTCGAACAGACTATAGGCACACACTAGCCATATAGTCATAGACCCAAGGGCGGATGCAGGATTTGAAATAGGAGGGGACGTGGGTTTGGGTATAGCCCTGGGTAATTTATAGCTGTTTTAGGGAATTTGTTAGAAAATTTAGTGCAAAAAAGGGGGTTATGATTGCACCCCCTTTCTGGATCTGAGAGCTGATAGACCTGGAGATTTATTTTCAGCAAATTGAGCTATAAATAAATTGACCTGATGACATTCCCTAAATCATAAAGAGATCAGGACCATTCATTGGGGGCCATAAGGGACCATTGGGGATGTTTCGAATATTTTTATTAGTCAATATATTTGTCTGTAGGCCTACTGTATTTTGATATGCATGTCTTTTATGTATATGTTAATAAACATATTATTTATAACATACAATGGGAGGGTAGGTCCAGCACAATAATAATAATAGAGGCAGTGTTTTATCATTTTTTTCAAACATGGTATCAGATCTAAGGGGATGCAGGGATTACCAACCTATCACCGGGATAACATTAAAATGGTCCAGGGCTACTGCATTTAGTTGTGTACCAAGTTCTACGGGCAAGGATCGAAAGCTTTCTATAAAAACACAGAAAATATAATTCAGCCCCTTAGGGTAATTATGTTAATTTATGTTTGACTGAATGAATAAAAAAGCTAAGTTAGGTTATGTAGACTAAATAGATATATAACCTTCTTAGCCTGCTTATTATACTTATAGCCTCTTTTTGTGGAATGTAACATATATTATACCCACTATGTCTATGTGAGGAGACAGTGGTGTATCCAGAATGTGCAAGAGGAGGGGGCGTAAGCCACCTTTTGGCTGAAAAAAGGGGCGTTAGCTTCACATTATTAAAAAAAATGCATGAAAATACAATATTTTCACCAATAATGGGGGGGGGGGGGCGTAAGCCGGGTACGCCCTATGCTGGATCCGCCACTGGGAGAAGTATTACAGCAACATGCAAAATCAGGCCAAAATCTTTTTTTTTTGGGCTCCTTGATATGTTCTTAACATGTCAACATGGCCATTGACTCACATTGCGTATTAAGTTTTACATTAAAATTTTGTGTTGCACATTAACCATTAAAATAAAAATAACTCCAAATTCAAATTTTAAGTTTTATTGGGAGGTTCCGTGAAGTTGACCCTAAATAACAAATGTAAAATAATAAACAGTAATAAAAAATATCAGTCAGAATTGTACTCATACTTTATCATCATCATCTGCTATTCCATTGTGTCAATATTAAATGGCATTTTGAATGGCATGCATTGCACTAGTAGCTCAATTAACTCATTATATTAAATCGCCGTAATGAATCGACATCAAATAAATCGATTAATTCAATATAGTAAATAGCCAAATGAGTTATTATATTAAATCAATTGCATGAATAAGCATATTAAATTGACCAAAAGTTATACATACATATATTAAATCAACAAAATACATCAATATATTAAATCGACAAAATGAATAAATGTAACAAGTCGACAAAATGCATCAATATACTGTAGATCTGGTCATTCTCGTGTGTTGTGGATTTCCGCGAATTTGGGACTTTTCGTGAAAAGTAGAATTCGCGAAAAAATGTATAATTTTGATAATAGTAGCACTATAATAATAAAAATTTTCATGAGATTCTTAAATTCTCAAATTTGTATTCCTCGCGAAATTTGTGAAAAATTAAAACCTCGCAAATATTACCAGATCTACAGTATCATCATGATCATATAGACACAAGAGCCTACCGCTATTATTGAACGTGAAGTTATTGCGCCCACAAGGTTAAATTATTGGCGTAAAATGCAAGAAATTATCCATTTTTAATTTTTTTCAGCCATTATCGAACTTATCCGAGAACTGGTCATTAGTAACATGCATAACAATTTTGGAAGGATACATGAAAAACTTTTCATGTTATCGTGCCCAAAAGGTCAAATTATTGATGTAAAATGCGGAAAATCGCAAATAAATTATATAAAATCGGGCATTTAACATTTTTGAACTTGTCTGAGAACTTTGTTGTAGGATACATAAAAATCTTTTCATGTTATCGCGCCCACAAGGACAAATTATTTATGCAAAATGAAAAGAAGGCCGGTCGGTGACTGAAATAGGCCGCCGCCATTATTTAAATTGTCGGTCGGCCATTTTGAATTTGATCAAGTTTAATTTTTTATGGTATATCTCTACCTGAAACTACACATTTTGTTTAATGGTAATGGTCTAGCTATCTGGTCCAGTTTTCCAGATATTACGCAAAAAAATAATGACCGATAATTATCCTTTTTGGCCGCAATGACCTAGTTTCCGTCCGAATCATGTCCAATTTACTCATCCAAGCTATTAGTGGAATATATTGTATACATTTTGGAGCGATACATAAAAAAATGTTGAGTGAATCTCGTTAACGAGAAAATTTGTCGATCTGAAGTGGCTGCAGGTCGGCCATTTAGAATTTTATTGGTCCAGTTTTCCAGATATTACGCATATTAAAAAAATAATGGCCGATATCCTGCCATTTTGATCACCGTGACTTAATTTCTGTCCAAATCTTGTCCAATTTTGAACTCATCCGAGCTATTAGTGAAATGGATATATGGTATCAATTTTGGAGCAAAACTTAAAAAAATGTGAGTGAATCTTGTCAACGAGAAAATTTGTCGGCCATTTTTTTTTGTCGGCCATTTTTTAATTTTATCATGTTGAAATTTTTCATGGATCCTGAAAAATTTTGACTTGATCAAATTCAAAATGGCCGCCTATCAGCCATTATTTATTTTCCCATGGCCGATATTTGGTAAACCGTGCTAGATGGCTGGACCATGACTATAAAACAAAATGTGAATTTTCGGAGGATGCACCCTGGAACTTTTTTTTTTAACTCCATCAAATTCAAAATGGCCGACAATTGGCATTATTTACCTTGATAGGCCTGATATTAGGTAAACAGTGTTAGATAGTTAGACCATTACTATAAAACAAAATGTGACGTTTCAGGAGAGGATGCAGCTTGAAAAATTTTGACTTGATCAAATTCAAAATGGCCACATCTCGGCCATTATTTATTTTCACATGACGGTATTTGATAAACCGTGCTAGATGGCTAGACCATTACTATAAAACAAAATGTGATTTTTCGGGGGAGGATTATTGAAACCTGGCCATTTTTAACTCCATCGAATTCAAAATGGCAGACAATTGGCATTATTTACCTCGATAGGCCTGATATCAGGTAAACGAGGTAGATAGCTAGATGATTATTATAAAACAAAATAAGATGTTTCAGGAGAGGATGCATCTTGAAATTTTCGACTTGATCAAATTCAAAATGGCCCCCTATCGGCCTTTATTTACTTTCACATGCCCAAGATGGCTAGACCATTAGGCCTACTCAGGGTTTCCGCCAGGGGGCGGGTCAGGGGGGTTCGCACCCCCCCTCTCAGCACCACAGTGGGGGATATCCCCCCCTTGTTGGTAAAGAAAATGACAATATATTCAGATTTTGCTGTCATTTCAGTTCAAATACGCCATTTTAAGCACTCAAAATTTAAACTCCCCCCCCCCCAGACCCCCCACCCCGTTTGGACCCCCCTCTCAAACATTCCTGGTGGAAACCCTGCTACTATAAAACAAAATGTGAGGTTTCGGGGGAGGATGCACCCTGAAATTTTTCAACTAGATCGAATTCAAAATGACCGTCAATCAGCCATTATTTACCTCGATTGGCCTGATATCAGGTGAAGCATGCCAGATAGGTAGACCATTACTGGGATACTGATTAAGATCATTAATTTCAATGGTTTGCAATGTCTGACTGACTGTCTAAATCTTATCTTACTCTTAGACTGAGCCTCTTAGACGTAGTTGTCTTGCGTCTTGATTTTTGACCTAGCCTACTAGGACTACATCAATAACACTACACAAAATCGCTTCAATCAAATTCTACTTCGGAGCGAGAGCTCCTAGACTTATGTAGTCTTGTTCTTTCAGTGCGGGAATTGTCTTTATACGTCACATTCTGACATCTACACGTCAGATTCTGCCGTATAAAGATCATCCATTTTTTCTGCCAAGTTCAATTCAAACAGGTTCTAATGGGACCATCATCTTCAATTAGGACCTCTAAGGTCCTATAGCCTTCGCCACAAATTGTTTGAGGCAATTCCCAATAAAACCATCAAGATCAGTAAATGTATTCTTCAGCCGCCTCGCCCTCCTGTCAGCTTTGATGCTAATCATATGACAAGGTGTGTTTAGTCTCTGTTGCCATGGTTCTGTAATGCCACATCTGCATCTACAAGAAAATTGGATTGTCATCAGAAATTATATATTATTTAGAAAGACCTTAAATCTAATCTTAAACTAGATGCAAGTGTTTACCATGTAAACACCCAACAAGGCTCCCCCTCCCACTTTTCAAATAAGAGTTATACATTAATTATAATTTTTGCAGATAATCAATTTGTACATGTAATTATTAAGTAATATTATGAGGCAGAGGCTAGCAGCTTTAGGCTAGGGTGACAAGGTCATAATTTGACGAAAAAGATTAAAGATGGCCGCCATGACCCAGATATTATTCCGAAGTTTCTGAAAAATTGATGCAGGCTAGGAATTAATACTACTATGCAATACATTGCATTTTGTATATATTGCCGCCGCCCGCACGCGCCGCCGCCCGCAAGTGCTGGCGGGCAAAACCGTACAAAACCAGGGGGAGCCTTAATAATGTCACACTAAATTAATTTAATGGCCAATGGATTTTGAACTGAGAAATAGGAGCGAGCTAAGTAAAAAATGAAATGTAGCCTATTTCTTCATTGCATATTTTTTAGGTGAAAAGTGCACTTTAAAAATTGCAAAACTTCAATACAAAAATGCCGGTCAACCACCCTACTACAGTTGGGCCAAGATGGGGAAAGAAATAGTGAGAATCTCACTCTCAGGGGTCTGCAAATCTGGAGGACGGACGGTGGAGGCGACTACACGAGTGAGAGTTTCAGCCAGGGGGGATCCGGGGAGGGGCAGGGGTGTGGTCCAGACCCCCCACTCAGCACCACAGGGTCAGGGTCTTGTTGGCAAAGTAAATGGAAATATATTCCAGATTTTGCTGTCATTTCAGTTTAAATAGGCCATTTTTGAGCGCTCAAATTTAAAACTCTTTGATTTTTTTTCTCCTGGTGGAGGACCCCCAGACCCCTTTTGGACCATCCCCACTCAAACATTCCTTGTGAAACCGTGAGTGGGCGCAGCCCAGAAGGGCGAGAGACTGAGAGGGGGGTAACGTACCATATATCACTCTAAAATTTATACAATAGGGGCCTAGACTATATTTATTTCACCAATATAGCTCGGACAAGAATTTTCAAAATGAGCGCACATCAGGCAAAACCTGGGTCAACAGGCGGCCAACGACAATTATTTTTTTTTAAATGCGTGATTGATATATTTGCAATTCCAAGATAGCTGTCTATCATCATGAGCATGATAACCTGACAAAGAAATTGACGAAAATTATGTGCTAATGCTAGACTAGGCCTTTATAGTAGACTAGTCTAGAACAGGGCTAGAACTTGTCTATCAAACTACAAGTGAACAAAATCTTATTAGATTTATATCCTCTTATTAGGCCTACGGTAGGCCTAGGTGGCTATAGACTTTTAACTCTGAATATCCATCTAGACTACAGCCTTGTTTTAGTTTCACCAGCTCATAGGAGTATCCTTTCTCAAATTTGCTTGGTCACATTTAAAATTTTATAGCAAGAGCTCTCATTTCACCATCATAATGAAATACTAATTATTTTAAATGCAAATTGGTCTAACTTAAAACAACAAAATTCCACCAAATTTTCAGCGATTTTGGAAAATAAAACTACGAAAAATTGAAAAAAGGCTTCTCCCAGGATCTGCTGAAACAGATGACAGGCCTAATTCTGTCTTCAACAAATTCAGTTATATTTTATACTAATGGTATTATAGTCTTGACTAAAGGTATCTATTCTGTTCCACATTGGACGATTGTCCAAAATGAAATGTCTAGAATAGTTCATGAAAAAATATTAGTCTATACACATGATACATGTAGCCTAGTTCAAAAGTTAGACCATTTGAGATGTAGACTAAAAACTTTAGTAGATTACATAATCAATATCTAATCATGAGCACTACAAACCCATTGGCATTATGGAGCCACCATTCAATTTCCAGGGGTATTTTTAAAATAAATATTTTCAGGCTGAATTTAGGCCCCTAGTCCAGTTGTCTGAAGGACATGTTGTAGACTAAATAAATATTTAGTCTAATGGTGGGCTTAATTTTTTTTCACTTTCTTCAAACACCTGATCAATAGGCCTAGACTACACTAGATCTATAGTGATCCAACTTTTAAATGTTTGTAAATGTAATTGTACTTGTACATGTAGACAGAGAAAAAATCTTAGAAACTGAAATAAATATTTTGCTCCAGGCAGAGCCCGAGGCAGAGGCCAGAGTGTGAAAAAGTAAGCCTATTCACCTATTGCAGATAGGCCTAGGCCTAACTTGAAATAAATAATTTGTCCAGTTTTAAAACTTCAGTCACTTAAAGGGACTGGCCCAGGCTAAAATCATCAAAAAATCGGTGATTTTATTTCGAGTTCTTAATATGACCATATGATGTAAACATGTACATAGACTAGAACTGCAAATTTTTATAATTTTTGTGCTGCGCACTCACCTGTTAGACTAGATATAGAGACGAAATTCCCGCATTTCTTATTTTTGACATGGTTGTCAATAATTACAAATCAGGAATTTCGTCTCTATATCTAGCCTAACTGGTGAATGCGCAGCACAAAAATTATAAAAATTTGCAGTTCTAGTCTATGTACATGCTTACATCATATGGTCATATTAAGAACCCGAAATAAAATCACTGATTTTTTGATGATTTTAGCCTGGGCCAGTCCCTTTAAATTGAAACAGACAATCACCTGATCACATGTCGTCAATGACGTCAACGTCAGATCTACCTTGTCCTGGAACGTTCCTGTAATCAGGTAGGCCTAATGCAGTAATGGACATGGTCTTTTATGAATTATGTAGGCGTAGCTGGCACTAGCAGACTGTAGCACGCAATGTTACGAACGTTAGTTCACGCAGTCACAACCAGCGTGCAAGTGAGCAGTCAAGACAGTGAGTGCTGAGCCAGTGAGTGGGTAGTGTTGTTCTGGGTGTGGGCTACACTTCACTGTCTCATTGACAGTCCACTGTCGCGCTCACAGTCACAACACTGCCACAGCCTGGCACAGGGCAGGCGCCGCCGCACAAACATCGACAAGTTGACAAGCCTCACTCATTGTCACTCACAAACGATCTTGCTGTGGACAAACTTTGATGATTTAGCTTTTAGGTGGGGCGTTTTCATGAGGCAAGTTGTGGTATTTAGGAGTTACATGACAAAACAAATTGCAACCTTATTACCTGCCAACACACTGAACATGCTGAACAGCTGATCATGTCCTGCCGTCTTCTTCACCAGTCTGTCCATAATTACGTCACATCCTGTGAAAAACCGCGCCCTCCTGTGGTCGAAAAAAACATTCGTCTGGTCGGCTTTTACACTCAGATTTCCCAAAATTGTTGGATTAAAATGCTTTTTTCATCGTGAATGATATTTTTCTAGATAAAATTAGTGGTGTGATCGATCAAAATATAGTCCAATCTACCTAATTACGGCCAATATGTCATTTTTGCAAATCGTTTGCCGTTGACGTTTAAATCCTTTCGACATTAATGTGTTTGGGCCACTGGACAGTGTATACAATGGTGTGTGCAGCACTTTCATGTCACAATCTCCGAATAATGAGGTTTGTAGATGGCATCCACCCCTGTGCCACCAAGCACTCCCTATGATTTAAACGCCCTGACTCAAATATATATATCGAACAAGTAACTGATGATAATTCTGACATCATTCCAATCCCTCAGAGTGATTCACGTCCATCTACTTCAGCCTTGCCCCGTCCATCTACTTCAGCCTTACCCCGTCCATCTACTTCAGCCTTGCCCCGTCCATCTACTTCAGCCTTACCCCGTCCATCTACTTCAGCCTTGCCCCGTCCATCTACTTCAGCCTTACGCCGTCCATCTACTTCAGCCTTGCCCCGTCCATCTACTTCAGCCTTACCCCGTCCATCTACTTCAGCCTTGCCCCGTCCATCCACTTCAGCTTTACCCCGTCCATCTACTTCAGCCTTGCCTCACCCATCTACTCCAGCCTTACACTGTGACCCACCAAATTTAACATTGCCATGTCATTCAACTTTATCCAGTCCATCAACTTCAAGATTACCATCAATGTCCTTGGAAGAGCCTGTAACAGAATCCATAATTGCAGCTCTAACTAGCGGTGATCTCTGGACAGGTGACAATGGGATTTTATTTCTAGATACTGCTTCATTTCAACAACCTAACATTGCTATTCAATACATTACTCCTTATCCCTCGCTGTCTTGTTCTGTAACCACTTATGTCTTCTTATCCTGTCCCTATGCCTACTTCTATAATTGGCATCAATCCTAAACATTTTGTAAACAAATAATGTATGCCATGTGTTAAAGTTAGCCCACATGTACAGTAAATGTCTATTTAGGACGCTCCTTTGTAACATTTATATGCCTAAACCCATTAATTTCATTCCGGTTTATTCTCAGAATTGTGTAACATGTGAAATGGTCACTTTTGAAATGCTAAATGGAATTTCGCGAAGTTTTCGGGGTTGTTGTCAAATGATTAGATAATAATGGTTATAAAGTTTCGTGACGATATGCCTATGATCCTATCACTCAGTCAAAAATCAATTTTACGCGGAGTATAATATTATTTCACTATTAGATCTAGGCCTAGACTACTTAATTTAGCCTATAGGGTCTATGGTCTGTCTACTCGCTGTAAAATTGACTTGTATCCCATGTATATGTACAGGTCTATAAGTAAAAGATGCACTATAAGTCTAGAAAAATCCTCCAGCCCAGCCCCTACAATATTCCACCATCACTAGCCTGACTAGGTCTATTTTAAACATGCTAAATATCAATATTGCAAATTTAAACTTATAAATTGTATATGTTAAAGGGACTAGCCCACGCTAAAATCATAAAAAAATCGGTGATTTTATTTTGGCTTTTTAATATGACCATATGATGTGAACATGTCCATAGACTAGAACTGCAAAGTTTTTTAATTTTTCTGCTGCGCATTCACCAGTTAGACTAGTTATAGAGACGAAATTCCCGTATTTTCTATTTTTGACATGGTTGTCAATAATTAGAAATCAGGAATTTCGTCTCTATAACTTGCCTAACTGGTGAATGCGCAGCAGAAAAATTAAAAAACTTTGCAGTTCTAGTCTATGGACATGTTTACATCATATGGTCATATTAAGAAGCCAAAATAAAATCACCGATTTTTTGATGATTTTAGCGTGGGCTAGTCCCTTTAATAATATCGTTTTTTTAAATATCGGTGAAGTATGTACGGTGGCCCACAGGTGCCACCAACATTAATGCAAGTTCAAAAACATTTATGCATCTTCAGAAGCATTAATGCAAGTTCAGAAACATTAATGCAAGTTTAGAAACAATAATGCAAGTTCAGAAACATTAATGTAAGTTCAGGAAACATTTATGCAAGTACGATTGAAAACATTTAATGTTAATGTTTCTGAACTTGCATTAATATTTCTGAACTTGAATTAATGTTTCTGAAGATGCATAAATGTTTTTAAATTTGCATTAATGTTGGTGGCACCTGTGGGCCACCGTAAGTATGAGCCAATATTTGAAAAAATTATGGAGTCATATCAATTTGGCAATATTGATTTAGGGGCTAACCCCGAAAATTTTCCGAAATTCCAGTCAGTATTTCAACAAAAGTTTGACCGTTTGACATGTAAAACAATTGGAGAAGCAATCTGGACGAAGTTAATGGGTCCTTTTACGTTTAATAGAGAGCATTTCCAAAAATTCAATCAGTAATGCTTTGAACAGATACAATATTATCAACATGTAAGGTTTTTGACTTGCAGCAGATGTTTTCCCATTACAGCGCGGGGAGCGACTTTAGTTGTCAGAATCTGACCGTGAGTGACGTCAATAGACGTCAGATTCTGACGTCTAAAGTCGATCACAGCACTGTAAGAGTAAAAATATTTCTAATGGCCCTAGACCCATAACATAAAGACAGGTAATCAAATGAATAGTAAAGAGCTAAGACATATGATGATTTCAAATTGAAAAAAAATCCCTTTGTTCTCCCTGGCTTACATTAAAAAAATTCAACTCTTTAAGGATTTATACAAGTTTGCATTAAGGCCTCTACTTGTCTCAATCATGTCTGTTTACTTCACGGAAGAATAATATAGTTTTACCTAATTTACATTCAGGCAAAGTTTAATAAAAATATTGTCATATCTGTCTCTGCAGGTGCCGTTGTGGTCACTGTGACCCTAATGTTCCCAGGATTGAGAGGAAGTGCTGCAGGGATTATGACCAAGTAACTGTCCGCACGAAAGACGAGGCTTGCATCACGTGTCATACTGTATTTGTGGCCAACTGCTCTAATGTGGATGTATTGGAGTCCTCATATTAGAAGCTCGTCCATGATGAGGGGCCAATAGGGAGTGAAGATCCATTACATGTGTATGTTTCTTTTAATTTCATTTTTAAGGTTGTCTGCATCAATTAAGCCTTTCAGCACGCGGACATACTTTAGATGTGAGAATCTGACGTCTATATATGCGTCAGATTCAGACATCTTAAGTCGATTCATGCATTGAGATAATTTGATATTTATACTGGCCAGACAACCCTATAAAGCATTCAAATCAAGGGGGAAAGAGCTATCTGGGATAACTTTAAATCCAAAATAACCCTTCGGTCTCCATGGTTAATGCCAACATATTTCAGTGTTGTAAGCGTTTATAAATAATGTAAGAATATATGTATTTTACATGATTTAAAAAAAAAAATTGGAACAACTTTAATTTTTAAATGTTCTACATATCAGCTTAGAAAATTACTTGTAAATTATTTCTACCTTCCCCAGTGTTCCCCGCATCACATATAATATGTCCTGTAAATATATACATGTAGGCCTATATTGAACAATATCCGATATGTTCATGAAGAAACGGTACATTTTTCTCAATGTTGGTGTTTGCTTGATTATGGTATATTTTTGTCTTTACAAAATAATTTATAATATGTAATTCACATTTTTCCAAAGCCACTAAATATCTAATAATATATAGACCCCTGGAACAAGCTAGCCAGGTGAACTTTAGAGTTGTTTTAAAAACAGATTTACCAGATAAAATTAGGGTTCTGTCACAAGCAGTAGGACCAATGGCCCGTAGGATCAATGACCCGTAGGACCAATGGCCCGTAGGACTAATGGTTTAAACGTAGGACCAATGGCCCGTAGGACCAATGGCCCGTAGGACTAGAGAGCCCCCCCCCCCCCTCCCCCCACACACACACACACACACAATTATTTCACACAGGAGATGAAGGCTTTGTCCAGGCAGCAAGTCTAGGTAAAGGGACCGAAAGACAAAACATCAATGTATCAATGTATGAGGGCACAACTAGATCAGTTGGAGGGCGCCTAGTGGCAGTTGGTATAAACATATTTCTCAGAATTTTCAAGTGGCACATAACTAGTGGCAGTTGAGGTGTCAACTGAAGAAGATGTAGGCCTATTGCTGATGGGGCTACGTCAGCAGGCAGGTGGAACAGCTAAGGCTTATTCCACCATCCTCGATACACTGTCAGAAATCGATAATACATAGATGCCAAGTGGAGAAATCAAATAAAATGTTTTATGTGGAATTCCAAACACCACGACAGACCGTTGCATTACAAACTCAGTGATTGATAATAAACTTCAGGCCAAAAAGACTGGAGCATTGAATCAATTTAAAGATACATACAGCTTTGAAATGTGCATGTGTGGGAGGGTCAAGTGTAGGCCTACATTAGCCTATAGAGTACACTTTGACAGCATTAATATCAGCGACTGAACTGATTACAAGATACTACTCCAACGAGAAATTGGGCCAATGCTGTTTTAATGGCAGTCCAACGTCTGTGACGTTGGCTGTTGGCCGACTTTAAACAACATATGGCGAGTGTGCTTTGTTGGCCGGGAAAGCTCTCACTATCAATATGCTGAAGGTCAACTGTTTCCAGTCCCCCATTATAACACAACCTTTTGTGTCACAACACAAAGCCCACATGAGAGAAATGGTGAATTACTTCCTCATAGATGTCGCTCAATGATTTATATGATTTGGGAACTTGCTCTTAATGCGGCGATGGGTATGAAACGCATATAGTATTACTATCTTGGCTGATAACTGTGGATGTGGGGTGATGTCATTGTGGAATGTCCAGGGGCCACTGTTGCATTCTGGGGACCACATCATCCCGCGTATTTTGACAGTTGACTACACCTTTAACTGTGGATGCATTCTCTAACTCGCAAAACAATGTGAAAAGACCATCGGGAGTATGAACAGAGGGTGGATTGACGTAAGACTATATTTTACTCTAAAAATGTCATTGATTCCCAATATTGAACACCAGATTCCGGCCACTAGGCTATAGTAGGTGTACATCTGATGCCAATGAAGTGAGAACCCCATTTGCGATTAACATGATTGAGACGCAGCATGGAATAGACAAGCGATCTTATTATATACAATAGTGGAAAAGTACTTCAAGAAACAAGCAATGAGGCAAAAGTTCAACAAATTGATCATTTTCAAAGGGCAGTAATTGAGATGTCTCATAAGCCTATATGGCCACAACCCTGAGTCCTATGAGTTGGCCTAAATGTTGTTTCAACCCTTTCTATTGCAGCTGTTGTGTTATGATTAATGCCATGGCTATCAGACAAAAAATTGTGTACGAGGCCCACACAGAAAATCTGGTGGGCTATACATATCTGGGAGGAGATTCAGCCTTCAGATGATGTGGCCAAAAAAGCCATGGTTATCATGGCGGTTGGATTGCAAGCGAAGTGGAAGGCCCTAATTCCTTTGGGCTGCTCTATGTTCCGAAGGTTCTATGTTCCGAAGGTTCTATGTTCTGAAAGTTATCTGACAACAACAGTATTCGAAACCCAGAGCTTAGGCCCATAGCCTTCCTGTCGTATATGCGGGTTATTGTGGATTTCATTCTAGTAATTACGCATGGTCGCCTTCTGGGATTGTCACGCTGAGTTAAACTATTTATATCCACTCTGGAGTTATTTTGGCTCTTGTTGCTCGATTCATTTGGTGCCTGTCTAACCTGCTTTATAATATATCAATTAACTTATGTGACGTCAAGTTCTCCCTAAAATTAAATCACCAGTTAAATTTATCTGTGACGAATTACTTCCATATATGAATTCACGGTGACGTGAGTGCTTCCCGGTGTTTTGATTGGAAGCGGCACCACTTCGGGCGGTGAGTCGTAGACCACCCGAGTGGGTTTGGATCAGTTGCTAAGAATCCTTGGACGAGAGAGTACACACTGCTGTGTGCGTGGCTCTATCTAAAATGGACTCACTTTACACCTAGGCCCTCGGGCCTTCACCATTCACGATGTCTTAAGTTAAAATGAAGCCTTCAGGCAGCAGATTATGTTAAGTTTATGGTTTTCCTGATTTAAAATGTGTGTTAAGTTTATCAGTTTCTGCCGGGACGAGTACAACCGTCACTAGACCTGCCAATCTTTCAGTAGTAGTAGTAGTAGTAAATCTTTACTTTATGTCACTTTTCGGCACAAAAGGTCTTTTTAAGTGACATTGTAATACGATAAAAACGTTGTAGTCAATTGATGAGATGAATGATGTACAGATGATGATGTGAGGGTAGGGGTGACAGGGCATGGTGGGTTATTGAGAGCGTTTTCCTTCGCTCGCCCTATAAGGGGTTTTGGGCATGTCTAGGAGATATACCCCCAGACATGCCCAGTCGGCCGGAGACTTGAGTTTTCTCTGTGCAATTTAATGCTGAAACTCTGTGGCATTTTGCGCAGCTCCGCTATCCTCGGGTCGGATAGTCCCCAGAGTAACAATATGAAGGATGACTCCCTCTGGGTAACTATATTCATCCCACGTGAGAGACCTAATGTCAAACACGCTATTGCCGGGTTTTTAAGGCTACCACAGCCTACATCAGCACCAGCACTGATGCGGGTGCTGCATTGGCTCCGCTGTTGAGCGGAGGAACCAGGGTACGCCACTGGCAATCCGTCGGAAGATTATGGCCAGATACGAGGATGCTGCAGCTGCCCTTGGATGATTGCTGTAGACTAGTGCTTCCGTACAATGCTATACACAGCATTCAACAGACGAAACAGATCCCTAATGACCCTCCCCGGATGGGGGCGAAAAGTACTACTACTAGCAATCATCCCAGTACCCCGCCAATCTTTCAAACACGAGTTTCTATGAGTATGTATGGTATTGAACTATGATGTCTTAATTCAATAAAGACTTTATTGTGCCTAAGAGAAGTTCCTGCAGTTCAAGTCTTTGAATCAAAGTGCTCAACAGAACGCTTTGATGTCTTCTCGCCAGCCGTCATCCGCTTCATGTGTTCTCAAACCGATTCAGCCGTGCTATAGACCTATCCATAACTTGTCCTGAGTGCTAGACATTTTTGTTACTACCTATAACGTCAATAAATCAAATATGTGGAGCCTTCACTTCAGCAGAACTCTCTGATACTCGCTGGATTAAATCATCAGATAAAGGTATGGATTTGGACTTTCATAGCACATTCTTCTCGATATCACACTGAAGCCTCGGTACACGGATTATATTCCAAGTCCATATTCTAAGTCCGATCTTCCAGTTCCAGTACAGACCAGTCAGCGCGCCAGTCACAGCACACACCAGTACAGTGTCTACACATACAGCCAACCACATGCTGCTGGCCACCACTCTCACAGTCTCAGCCACACAGCCTCGCAACCTTCTTGCCAGACAGCGTCTTCATGGTGATAGACTACACTCCCACAAGGACAGAACAACATTCGCCTACGTCTCAGCTATACACAGTAATTGATCCTGCAGTATTAACTTTTAAGCAGTAGTGCATTGAATATAATAGTAAATAGAATGGGTATCATTTTTAGTATGAGATGGGGTTAGAATCCGCAGGTTAGACTATTCAGGTACTCAAGGTCAGTTAAATGTCATTTTACTTCACTGCCACACATATGTTTCCATACATTGCCATATCCAGAAGTGGACGATAAGGCTTGGCTTATAACTTTTTGAAAAAATTGACCTTGCAACGACCATAAGATGACCTGTGACTGATCCAAATGTTGCATGCTCACAAAGGCCGCCCCTGCCGAATCTCACATGTGTACACATGGTTAATACACCTTACACAATACATTCTGGCCAAATTATACAATAGTCAAGGTAATATAGCAATCTGAAGGCACTGCGAATGTGAAATACGGGCATGGGGAAAATGACGTCATATCTCACCAGCCCTCCGGGATCGTACCAGCATGACAGGATTAATTAAACACAACAATGCTCCTATGTTATCATGATTGCAAGGATAGGAAGTATTATATCATATAGTATATCATGAAAATGTATTCATTATTCGTTAATGCAAATGTTATTTCTCATACATAGAGACCTAAGGCAACTGGGGCGGGGCCAGAAGATATACTATCTCGACGACACGTGGCTCAACAGCGGCCACGTTAACATCATGCACATGCGGGAGTGGGTTGATGGCGAAGGCGCCGGACGGGAAAGCTTGGTGGCTCCCGTTAAAGGAAGCCGCCTCATAATTACAGACATCGGTTCTGAGACTGGCGTCCTCGAGGGGGATTCCTTGCTTTCAAGAGCACCTCAACAGGGGATCACCATGAGGATTTGAACGGGGAGAGGTGTGGCTGAAGCGAGAACATATTCGTTTCAAATTAACCATTCAAGAGTGAGTGAGTGAGTGAGTTAGTGAGCTGAATATAACTTTCCATACAATGAGCCATGCAATGAGGTATATTTACTGCAATTCTCATGCGTTTTGCAAATTTGATATTTATGACACGGTTTCCGAAAGCATAATTATAGAAAGCTGTGACATTTGAGTCATATTACCATCCTCAACAAGTTATAAACTTTGGCCCACATAAATCATTAGTTCTAATACCAGGTCTCACATGCTTATGTATGGCACAAATAGGACTATTTTTTATTAACGTAGTGGTGTTGTTTTGTTACAGGTTCGAGGCATGGTTTGCAGATGTATTAACCCGGCTAGAGCCGCATTCCGCCATAGTTATGGATGATGCACCCTATCATAGCGTTTGTGTGGAGGGCACACACAACCCCACGACAGGATGTTTTGTGTACAATTCTACACAAAAAAGGCCTGAGTTCTAAAATAATACCAGAAATATATTTTCCAGACAAAATCACACGAAAAATAGGTATTATACTTGTTCCTACACTCTTAAAAATAAAGGTTCTTTAAGGTACCATGTAGAACCTTCTTCGTGTAGAGGGTTCCTTATTTCAGAAAAAAGGTTCCTTTCCATCTAAAGGTTCCTGGGAAGCGTTTCACTAAGCGATCTTTAAGGCAAAAACGATCTTTAAAACGCCAAATACTCCTTAAATAAAGATTTATCCTTAATTAAAGAGTTGACTGTTTCACGAACGATCTTTAAGGAGTGATCTTTAAGTGACCCGTTTCACTAAAGATTTTTAAGGCGAAATCTTTAGTTATAAAGACGAGATTTAAAGAGTGGTCGTGGGCATTCTTTAAACAGTTAAAGACGATGGTTAACATATGTTTATTCATGAATTTGACTCTGTATTTTATCATTTGCTTAGAAAACGACAGCGCATCAATGAAAAAAATTGTAGGCCTATAAATCAAATGTTATATTTTTTTCTTGAATTAATTATTCGTTTTACTCACAGTTTCACTGATTATCTTCAACATTGATGTAGGCTACTCTAGGCCTACTGTTTATACCTATTCAACTTTAGAATAAATGTCTATAGCGATCTAGAATATTTGATTCTAACCGAACCTAAACAAAGCCTCAGTTATGTGGCGGTAGCTGGTAGATATAGGCCTAGTATATGGTGCAGTATGTGCTGGTAGGTAAAATATACCATAGGCCCTATATCTCATACAGGCAGGCGACATTCTTGGTTGCCTTTCTCCCAGAGGCTATACAATATAGGCCTAGGCAAATTACATTATAGGTGTGGCGCATTGTAAAGCTAGGCTAATATAACGTATGCCTATAATTGAATTTATAATTTCACCAGGTAGGCGTCGATAGGCCTACCTTCATATTTACCAATAGGCCTACCCTGTGCTCTTGTCCTGTCACGGTCTGACGCACGGTCCAACGAGATTGATATAAATTTACTGTTATTCAACTTGATCTGAATATAATTTGGCCTAGATTGTAGACATTCCCAGCTAACACAAAACGTTTTAAAACATTTTAAAAAGGTTTCAAAAAGGTTTTAGCCATAACGTTTTGCAAAAACATGTTTAAAACGTTATTAAAACATTTCCCTGAAATGTTAAAAATGTGTCAAAAATGTTTTTGTAATATTTTGACACTAAGTTTTATGAAAATGTTTCAAAAATGTTTTAAAAATATTTTGACACTAAGGTTTTATGAAAATGTTTTAAAAATATTTTGACACTAAGGTTTTATGAAAATGTTTTAAAAATATTTTGACACTTAAGTTTTTATGGAAATGTTTTAAAAATGTTTTAGAAATATTATTGCCAAATCATGGGGATATTTTTAATGGTTCCTTGGTATTACAATATATATCAATACAAATCCGTCGAATCAGCAGATTTTGTCTACATTTCCGAATCGTTTATTACAAATTATTTAATTAAAATGTTGAGAATCAAATTATTTGGGAGTAATAAAATGGCACTTACAATATTTCAATGGAAACTCGTAGGCCTATAAATGTGTCAAAAATAGTTGACACGGTCCCAACATTAACACAGGGTTGGGACCATGGGGACGAGTGCTTGCTGGGATATTATTTAAATATTTCCCACAAAACACAGTGATGTCTACCACGTCCCAGCTAGCAAGCTGACGTTGGGCCAACGTTGGCATATATGGTCGCAGTGGCATATGCAACGTTGGGCCAACGTTGGCTACAGGTAAGAAAGCCAACAGTCGTTTTGTCAACGTCAGCCCCACCGTCAGCTAGACGTCTATCCTCCGTTTATTTGCCGACATTGGGCCAACGTTGGCTCCAGGTAAAAAAACAACAGTGTTTTTTCCCATGTATATATTGATATGATTGTCCTAGTTTTATATTTCTCTCACAAAATTAACATTATAATGGGCACAAAATTTACGGAATTATCCAATATTGTTATATCTTTTTAATAAAATCTTGCTACATTGTAATCCAGCTGAGGACAATGCAAAAAACATTCAGCAATATTGAATTTTATGCAGCTGACAACTTTCATAGTTGGGGTGCGCCCCCACCCACCCAAAAAAACGTGCTATGTATAGGCCAGCGCGCATGCGCTGTAATTAAAGTACTGTAGTGAAGTCATGGAATCCATACAATTCTGATTCAATTCGAGTTTTGTACGATTTTCAGACCACGAAAAAGCACAAAATCTGGCCTTGGCTATGAAATCTAGAAATCCTGTCAGGCCTGGCCTACTATAAGGTAGGCGCCGGCGATCTGGATCAGCCATCAGGCCATGGCATTGCCAGTGACCAGGCTGCCAAGCTTGACATCCTTTTTGTAATTCCTCTAGACCTATCAAGCACTGTTCAGTCACGATAAGTAAGTATAAAGTTTCAGGGGCGGATCCAGGTGAAAAAGGAGGGGGCGCAGGTGGCTCGGGGGGGGGGGGGCGAGTTCCTAGGCATATTTAGGCCAAATTAGGGGACTTTTTAAAGAATTTGGTGCAAAAACGGGTGGGCGTGCGCCCCCCCCCCTCTGGATCCGCGCCTGAGTTTGCATAATTTTTCTGTGTAATTCTTAGCATGCGTTGTTTGTTTAACTCACATTGAACAAAAGTATAACTTTGGATGGATTTAACGTTAGCCTACTTCATGTCTAGACCTACACTCTACAGTCTGTTTCTAATTTGTTCGGTCGCTCTTTAAAATTTTTTAACAAAATTTTTCTCGGATTATTTTTTCATGTTCCCCTAACATCCCTGAAAATTTGGTGAAATTTTGTTGTGTATTTTGGAATTTAGACCTTTTGGCATAATAGGATTCTTGTTTCACGGCAATGCCAATGGTGTTAAACAGGTGGAGGCCGACCGCAGATTAACGTACGTACTTTGAAGGACGTACGTACTTTGATCTAGGTAGACCGTACTTCCATTGACGTACGCTTCTCGTCATCAACTGGCTTTAGGGGTACCTATAAATATCGTGTCCTGTAGCTTGTGTCGCCTCCTGTCATTGGTTAGCCCGGTTGAGGACTGCACAATGGTAGATAGCCTAACATTCTAGTTGGCGGGGAATTCCCAATGTGCTTTCACCAGGGACACATGATAGCTCAAAGCTCGTACTTTTCAAATACTACATCATTTTTGCTTTTTTTGCAGAAATAGTAACATTGCCAATCACAACTACAATATAATTTCGGAGAAGTGTTATTCAAGTTTCGATTGTAACTTGTTCTGAAAGATTTCTATGTTTGTAAAAATAAATATTGACATTAAATTGTCGATGGGGTTTAGTGAACTGTGAATTTTTTTCAGTCTTAATACTTTGATTGTAGTACGTACGTCGATTGACGTACTTATCGTACGTCAATCGACGTAAAAAACAATGAAAAATATTATCTCCCTGATTATCTGTTCGTCTATCTTGTACAATTTAGATTGTTGGCGATATCCAGCTGAGATCATATTATTTATCAACAATGCCAGTATTTGGGGCCGTTTAACCCTTATGTTGCCGATTTTTCCAGACAATTTTTCATTCATTTGAAGCTGGAATTGCTAACGCAATTTCCAGCTCCAAATGTCGAAAAATAATTATTTCTATGAACAAATACATCTTTAAAATGAATTAATAGATTAACTAAGCATCTATCACAAAACATTTTAGCATTTTGAGTTGAATGTATTGGTCTGAAAGTTGCTTGAAAACGGATATATCCGGTCCCGGCAGCATAAGGGTTAATAATTACAAAACGCCTAGAAGGAAGAGGGGGGGGGGGCTTAAACGATGTGTTACGGACCGTAGTCAACACGTACAACGTTAAAAGCATTATGAAGGGTGGGAGGGTGGGGGAGCGGGGTAAAAAATCTCTCAAAAAAGCTTTACGTAATTGTTGAACAGCCCCTTAGGGTGGTCAGGCCATTTTTTTAATTTCAAAATAAAATATCATATCATATATACCGTATACCAAATTAAATTTATTGCCATAACAATTAGATAGACATTTCTTTTAATGCTGTAGGGTGAAAAATCAACTGAGTTATCAATATTTCAATTTTTTCAATATTATTTATTTTTCTGCTCGTTTTTACGTTTTTGTTCTTGGTGGTTAACTTACATGATGTTATAAACACACATAAAACAGACTTCCAGACACAAGAATATTTTATTATTGCAATAGCTACATCAGTGCATGATATTATAGTGATCCAAAATGTTCCTTTTCCATCTTATACTACTGCGTAGTCCTTCATTGTTTTAATGACATGAATAAAGGGAATGTACTGTATAGCGGATTGTAGTATCACCCCCACAGAAACCCACAACAGAGACACACAGAGGGAGAGAGAGGGCAGAAAGTAAGAGAAGGGGGAGAGAGAAATAGAGGTGAGTGTGGAGAGGAGGAGAGAGAGTATGAGAGACAGAAGAGGAGAGAGAGAAAGATAGAGAGAGAGAGAGATCAGGAGGGAGAGAGAGAGAGTAGGAGAAAGTAGGATAGATATCGAGAGAGAGTAGGAGAGACAGAATAGGTGTGAGTGTAGGAGAAAGAGCAAGAGATGAGAGAATGCGATGAAGAGAGTGGAGAGAGAGTGGAAAGAGAGTAGGAAAGATAGTAGGAGAGAGAGAGTATGAGAGACGAGAGTAGGAGAGAGAGTGGGAGAGAGAGAATAGGAGAGAGTATAGGAGAGAGAGAGTAAGGAGAGATAGAAAGAGAGAAGAGATAGTGGAGAGAGAGATAGAGAGAAGAGAAAGAGAGGACTGAGAAAGAGAGTTCTAGAAAGAAAGAAAGAGAGAGGAGAGAGTCAAACATATCTTTTTGTCTCCTTTCTCGCTCTCTCTCTTTTGTGGATGCATGTGGGGGTAATACTACAATCCCTTTTATAATGTGTCCAAACATGCTACAGGAAGCGGTTTGCTTTCTGGGTTACACTAGTGCTTATACCTTGGGATTGAGTTTCATCTCCGGCCTGAAGGTATGTTGTCAAATGATTCGGAAAGCGGTTACCTGAAATATAAACAAAATTTGTCAAATTATGTATTTGTAAATGTTGATAGTCTACTGGTACTTCAGTGAAGTATAAGTTAATTTAGGCTGACATATTTTTTTATTTATTGATAATTAAATTATAACCCTATCTAGGCCTACTTAGTCTACTAACTATAAACCCTTGCACTGCCAGGGCCACATCTGAGAACTTTTCAAGCCAAATGAAATTGATTAAATATTTTGGGACACTTTTTTTTTGGGGGGGGGGGGGGTCCAATTTTGGATTGCTGGGGTATTTACTGCTTGAATTGATATTTGGCATTGAGCGAATGGGAAACGCAGGTTAGGGGGGTCTGGGGGCATGCCCCCTAGAATTTTATTCTATTGTTAGGTGCAAATTGGTGGAATATGGTGGATTCTGTGGTCACAGGGGGGGGGGGGACCCTCTCGAACCTCCCCCCCGAATGACGGGCCTGAACATTAGTAAGATATCACTAGAATATATTTTAAAGACCTTCCTCACTAGGCCTACCCAAACACCATACCATAAAACAATGATGGTAATGTTGGGTCAACGTCGCAGATGGCGATCCAACATTAAACCAGTATTGGTTCTGCGTTGTGCTGCCACTGTGCCAGTGCTGGGCAGATTTAAAATACAGTGTTAGGGTGTGAGCAATCAATAATTATCGGAAGGACCGGTCAACCTACTTTTGTACAATGTTGGACCAACGTTGAGCCGACGTTGTATACATGTTATACAAAATATTTTGTGTTTGTTGGGTTAGCCCTACTAGACTAGGCCTACTAGTACTAGTCTAGTAGCTAAGTAGGGCAGACCAGGCCTGGCTGTGCTTAAGGCTTAGCCTTAGCTTAGAGGCCTATACCGTACTTCGATTGAAGTACGTACTTCATTCAAAGTATACTTCGATTGAAGTACGTACGTCGTTTGGCGTCTATCACTAGCGTACGTCGATCAAAGTATGGCTGGTGTCCGTACTTCAATCGACGTACGAATGTACACCACCTCGAAATATTCTTAAAATGTTGAAAACTCAAACATAGAAACTACACAAATTTGGGCTCTTACGATAGCATACATATTTTTCTGTATAAAAAAGTAATTCCCAACGTTGGCTCATGACAATACTCACCGAAAAACAATGAAGAATGTTGCCAAAAATCACAGGCTCTCTTTCTTTGTAAATTTGCCAGAAGTATAAACATGCGCCTAGCCTCGTTTTGGTATCAATCGAAGCGTGAGGTCTCTATGAAAGATTTCCCATGTCAAGCTATTTCTATTTATAAATGGGAACGATTCAATCTCACGCTGAAGGGGAGCCCTATTATAAATGTAGGTGTACGTCAATGGACGTACGGTCCAGCTAGATCGAAGTACGTACGTCTTTCAAAGTACGTACGTTAATCTGCGGTCAGCCTCCACCTGTTAAAGAGAGCTGTAATTTTGAGAATTTATTAGGTCTACATGCCAAATGGTCTAACTCTAACTTCGTTAATACACAAAGAAAATCCACCAAATGTTCAGGGATGTTGGGGGAAGGTGAAAAAATAATCTGAGAAAAATTTTCACAGAGCGACCGAGCAAATTAGAAAAAGGCTACTCCCAGGTTCTGGTGAAACAGACTGTAGGGGGCTAGATCTACTTGGAGACAGTTGTGTGTATGATACTGGTAGGCCTACTAGACCCTACTGGTAGGCCTATAAGATCTGTGGCGCAGGCAACAGGACATGCAGTACGTTGCAGGACAGACTATTTCTTTTTATAAATACAATCCAACGAGGCTCGATAAGATCAGACATCTCCCGGTTGACTCGTCAAATTTATCCTTTTTTTTTCACTATTTAGAACCACTTGACCGTTGCTCCCTTGTTTAATCTAAATTATTAAACCTGCGTAGAAGCTATAAATTAACAAATTAGATTATTTTTCGATCTTAAAGCTGTAAATTTCTGGTCTTTTATTGATACGATTTTCGCTGGCTCATTTCGAACTGTGCACCGTGTGATCACATGACACCCAAAAACAAAATGGCGGCTCAATATGTAAACATCACCACCGTTATGAAACATTTTCTGGTTGTGTTTGCAGCCAGTTTAGTCCTCACTCGAATTGAGTCAGAGGACATTAGAGGTGTAAATTACCCTCACGAAATCCCCTTTCTCCATGATTACACTTTGTACAGGGAACATGATATTCTTTTTACATCACCGGTACTTGATTTCGGCCCCCCGGCAATACATGTTCATGTTTTTCTCAGTTCTCGCATTTTTCGTGGGGTGAAACCTATTTTCAGGCTATGTCCTAGTCTTGGATCAAGTCAGCCCAGTCCACCTAAATTAGATTTTGATTCAGCCTTATTTTTAATTTTACTTTCTGGCCAGGTTGAAGTTAATCCAGGTCCTCCCATGTCCGGAAGCCTAAATTTGTCATCGATCTTCCCATGTGGCTATTGCGAAGACCCGGTCACATGGGAGCAGCGTGGAATTTGATGTGATAGTTGTGATGTGTGGTTTCACAAAGATTGTGTCGACATGGGATCTTTCACCTTCCTGGCATATTCCACAACAAACGTCTCGTGGATATGCTGTCGATGCAATCATCCAAATTTTGATCGAAATTTATTCCATTCGTTTGAAATTGAAACCACAAATAATTTTGACAATCTAAATTTTAGTGGCTCTGAGAACGTCAATTCACCGAATTCAGATTTCGCTCCCACACAGCACAGTAGTCCAATTCCCCCCTTTAGGCCTAAAAACCGTCAAAGAAACTGGCGTACTTTATTGATAAATTGCAGAAGCCTAAAGGGGAAAGTAGCAAATTTTTTAGCATCTTTAAATTACTACCAACCTGATTGCATCCTCGGCACTGAATCTTGGCTTGACAAGGATACCACTACCAGTGAAATTTTCCCTCCTGAATACCAAGTTTTGCGTAAAGATCGAAATTCGAAAGCCCGAGGAGGAGGAGTCTTTATTGCTGTCAGAAAACATTATGACATGACCCTCCTCCCTGATTTAGAAACCAACTGTGAAATTTTATGGGCTAAAGTTCAGATATCGGCATCAAAATTCTTAACCCTCGGGTGTTTTTATAGACCTCCTCACTCCAAAATTAGTACTTCAGAAGAACTTGCGAAATCTTTAGACCTCATGCCAAAAAATTCAAATCAGACCATTGTCCTGGGAGGTGATTTCAACCTGCCTGGTATTGACTGGGACAATGGAGTAGTAAATCCTAAAGCAGCAAACAAATCACAATGCGAGCTGCTTTTGTCAAGCCTAGATACGCATGCCTTGGCCCAAATTCACAAAGAACCAACTAGAGAAGAAAATATTTTGGACCTCCTGATCACAAATAAACCCGGTTTGATAAAATCTTCTCATAGCGTACCTGGAATCTCGGACCACTGTGCTGTTGTGACCAAACTGGATATTGACCCACCCTACCGTCGTACAAAACCCCGCCCAGTGCGTCAGTTCAAAAAGGCTAATTGGGAAGCTATCAGGCAACAAATTAGGAGCTGCCGGACCTCCTTTTCAGAAAACAGTCCTAGCCGTTCTGTTAATGAAAATTGGTTGAAACTCAAATCCATCCTAAACCAATTCCTGGACAAATTTATACCAACCAAAATGACTTCCCCTCGGGAAAATCTACCTTGGCTATCCAAATCACTCCTTGCATCTATTCGGAAAAAAGCATCTTTATATAGCAAAGCCAAGCGTACGAATAAAGCTGACCTTTGGGCAAAATATAAATTATGTAAACGGCAGACCCAGCGTGCCATCAGGTCTGCCAGGTGGTCTTTTTTGAAAAACAAACTTTCTGAATCTTTAGAACAAAAAAATTCAAAACCACTCTGGCGTTATATTAAATCTAAACGTCAGGATGGAAATGGTGTCTCTCCCTTGAAGGAAAACGGCCAGCTGCATTCAGATAGCAGACGTAAGGTCGAAATACTAAACAACCAATTTTGCTCAGTTTTTACCTCTGAAGACACCAAGAATATACCTAAATTACCAGGACCACCGAATACTGAAATGCCTAAATTCAAAATTACCGTTCAAGGCTTAACTAAATTACTTGAGGGTTTAAACGGCGGAAAGGCATCCGGACCGGACGAGCTTCCAAACTTGATTCTGAAGAATGCTGCCAACGAAATATCTCCCTTTCTTAAAATTATTTTCGACCAATCTCTACAGACGGGCAAATTACCAGGGGCAAATTACCAGATGACTGGGTAGAGGCTAATGTTGCCCCTGTCTTCAAAAAAGGGGATCGGCACTCTCCGGCAAACTACAGGCCGATATCCCTCACATGTGTTTGTGCCAAATTACTCGAACACATCATCTGTAAACAAATCATGTCCCATTTTTCGGAAAACAAAATTTTAACACCCGTACAGCATGGCTTTCGATCAAAACACTCATGCGAAAGCCAGCTTTTGATTACAACTGATGAGTTTATTCAAAATTTTGAAAGCAAGACACAAACAGATGTTGTTGTCTTGGATTTTAGTAAGGCCTTTGATGTTGTCCCCCACCAACGCCTCTTGCACAAACTTGACCACTATGGAATTCGGGGAACAACTCTAAATTTTTTGACCAATAGAACCCAGAAAGTAGTAGTTGATGGCAGCTCTTCAGAATCAGCTCGCGTGAGGTCCGGGGTGCCCCAGGGTACTGTTCTCGGACCCCTACTCTTTTTGACCTATATTAATGACCTCCCTTCCACGGTCTCCTCGCAGGTTCGCCTCTTTGCAGATGACTGCCTCCTGTATCGCCCGATAAAATGTCGAGCAGATCAAGAGCAGCTGCAGAGAGACCTATCTGCGTTACAGGACTGGGCAGATCGATGGGGGATGTGTTTCAACCCCTCGAAATGCTCGGTCCTGAGGGTGTCCAGGCCGAAATAAAAAAACCTGGAATTTGAGTACACCCTTAAAGGCGAAACACTAATAAACGTTTCATCAACACCATATCTTGGTGTTTGCCTTAGCGAGACCCTGGAATGGGAGGCCCACATTAACAGAATTACAAGTAAAGCAAATTCCACTCTGGGCTTCCTTCGGAGGAACCTGAAGGCATGTCCCCCTAAACTAAGGGAGACTGCCTATTTCTCCCTGGTCAGATCATCCTTAGAATACTCTTCAGCAGTTTGGGACCCCTTTAGACAAAAAGATATTGATAAATTAGAAAAAATTCAAAGATCAGCAGCAAGATTTGTCACCCAAAATTATAGACAAACAGCCAGTGTGACATCTCTCCTTCAGAACCTGGGCTGGACTGACTTGAAAACAAGACGTAAAAATTCTAGACTTGTAAGCATGTTCAAAATTTTAAATGAGCTAGTCGAAATTCCTATCAATGACCGTTTAATCCCAGCGGACAGAAGAACACGTGGTGGGCACAATCAGGCCTTTAAACATCTTAGAGCTAACACCACACTGGGACAAAATTCTTTTTGGCATCGAACTATCCCTGATTGGAATTCTCTTCCGGCAGCTGCCATAGAATCAAAAACTGTGGCAGCGTTCAAGAGTCAGCTGGTTGACTAAGTCTACCAGCCCTTTCCCCCCTCCAGCCTGATACTCCACATAGGAGGTGCTGCTGGAGTATAACTTCAAAGATTCAAAGAACTCAACTGTCTATCGGCTAGCTGTACTGTAGGCCTAGGCTAGCCTATGGGACTGGGAGTATATTGCAAAGTATATTGTAAGGGACGCACCATTTGATATCTGGGGGGGGGGGGGGGGGAGGGGGCGTAGAAAAAAATAGTTTGTCTCCAAAAAAAGTCAGAAAAAAAAAGTTTGTTGAAAATGTGGGCCGAGAAAAAAGTTTGTTGTCGAAATTGATGAAAAATAGGGTTAGACTACCTTCATAACCCCCTCGACCCACAACCCTCGACCTTCGACCCTCAACCCACAACCCCTCGACCCACAACCCCCTCGACCCTCAATCTTCAACCCCTCGACCCACAACCCCTCGACCCACAACCTCTGCCAATCTGAAATATTTTGTTATGTTATAATGTAGGTTTAGTCTATAGGTATTGTTTTTTTTATTATTATATCAATGAATAGATGTTGTCTAAGACGTCGGCGACTCATGTTTGTTGGATGAGGACACTGCCCAGCAAACACGAAAGGTTGATCCAATGTTGGTTTAATGTTGCTTAATGTTCGTAGACCGCAGGCCATCCTTAAACCAGCATTGGATGAACGTCTGGTGTTTCCCGACACTGGAATCATAATCTATAAATAGCAAGCGTATAGACGGTGGCCCAACTCTAAAAAAGCCATTGGGTCGACGTACGCCTCGTTTCTGCTGGATAAGCCTCAAGGATAGGCCTACACCCTATGTGCGACACATAAACATAAGCCGTTAGTCTATACAGTGCTTGAATAATGTTGGCCCAGACTGTGAGCAAACATTTATCAATGTTTTTTGTTTGTCCGTTTATTGGCCCAGTGTAGCAGACGGTCAGCCGACATCGACCTGACATTGGTTCAACCTCACGAATGTCGATGGGATTTTCGAGCCACCGTGGCTCGGGAATGGTCTGTTGTAGGCCTATTTCCGGTGTTCCCTCAAACTCGAAGCATTGAAACAATGTAAGTTTAAGGTTGGGCCAGCGTAGCAAACGGTGGGCCAACATTAACCAAACATTATTCCATTTTGTCGTGGTTTCTGGGGATAGGCCTAGATGTTTCCTGCCTAACTTCCCCAAAAAACCCCAGCAAAGTCATGAAGGTTAGACAGAAAATCCGTCTCTAGCGCGCTGGCTGTCAGTGAAAAGCCATGAGAGGACTGTTGCACATGTTACATGAAGGTTGGCCTATAGCCTACAGGTATAAGCCCACACCTAGCATAGGCATATAGGTAGGGGCCTACATTTTTGAGGGCCATCATTCAATCGCCGGGGGGGGGGGGGTAGGTAGTATTTTTAAAATAGAAACTCTGCAATAAATAGTCTAGTCTGAATAATTTATTTCAAAAAACACCCGTTTTCATGTAGACTTAATAGGCCTAATCAAATTTGCAATAGTCTTGTTGAAATTATGTGAGGATAAATAATCTAACGCACCGCCTCCCCCTCAGATAACAGATTTTTTCTGGATTGTTTGTGGGTCGAAGGGGCTGTTGGTCGAGGGGTTGTGGGTCGAGGGGGTTGTCGGTCAAAGGTTGTGGGTGAGGGTTCGAGGGGGTTTATGAAGGTAACCGAAAAATAGTCTATGTTGACCAGAAAAACACATCAAATGGTAGGCTAGATCTAACGGATAGCCTAGCCTAGGGGCCTATAGGTATCTCCATATAGGTCAGTCTAATAGGGTCTAGGGAAAGCATACGACAACAAATTTTGTAAAATTATATAGCGTTTTTCAATATAGCGTATTTGACGAGGGGAACCGCTCGCTTTTCCGAAGGTCCATTGTTCCGAAGGTCCGTTGTTCCGAAGGTCCGATGTTCCGAAGGTCCGTTGTTCCGAAGGTTCATTGCTCCGAAGGTTCATTGCTCCGAAGGTTCGTTTCTCCGAAATTAAGGTTCATTGTTCCGAAAACAAGGTTCAATATTCCGAAAAAAGAAAGAATTTACATGGAAAATAATTGTGTTTTGTGGTTTTTAATCTGCGAAATTCTTTAATGTTTTTAGATCTGCATAAAAGGTCGAGGGCGGATCCAAGATACAATTTTATAGGGAGAGCAGTGGCCTGGGACCCGGCGGTACAACCCCAGTACAAATTGGCTAGATAGGTGGGGCTCTAAGCAGGTTTTTTGGGAGCAAATAACATGTTATAAGCTCGACATTTCGACCTGATTGTTTAGAAAAAAGATAAAGCTGACAAAACTGGACGGTGACACCCTTTTAGTCAGAAGGCCCGTTAGTCAGAAGGCCCGTTAGTCAGAAGGCCCGTTAGTCAGAAGGCTCATTAGTCAGAACGCCCATTAGTCAGAAGGATCGCTAGTCAGAAGGCCCATTAGTCAGAAACTCAGTTAGGCTTTTCGGTCAGAAGGCCCGTTAGTTAGAAGGTCCGTTAGCCAGAAGGCCCGTTAGTCAGAATTTTATCATTGGACAATGCTAGGTGACGCTCCAATGGACATCTGGAGGGGGGGTATATTATTTTGAATAAAACGTTTGTCGTCCAGCTATTGATAAAGAATTGTTGCATAAAATAATTATTAAAAGATACTTTAAAAATTCTGATAGAGTGTAGCTACGTGTTTTTCAAAAATTCAGTAATTTAATAATATTAATAGCCATGAAAATAATAATGTGAAAAATGTAATAATGTTTTCTTATAAAGTTAACAGGTCGATATGATCTTGAACTTGAAAAATAGTTTCACTGGCGGTGCGTAGTTCGTACATTTGATGATTAGTTGATTACTTGGTTCGGTTATTTTCAGCAATGAGTGTTCTTTAATATTTTCAGACCTACATTAGGATTACTATCTCACAGGTCTTATACTTGTTTGCATAAATAAACTTTACAGAAATAGACACGAAAAGTGCGTCATGAGAAACCACATAAACTTTCTCAATTCGTGTTGAGTTTGTAGGCATCGGTTTAATTTATGTCAATCGTTGAAAAATGTATAATTTTGCTCAGAATAAATAATAAGCTGTTAGTCCAAATATTATGTTAGCTATAGCATTGTTTGTTGATTCTTTGGTGTAACATAGTATATATATTATTACCGTGCTAATTAAGAACAGTTGAATCTCATTAAATATTAGCAGTATCTCGACACATTTCTCTCAGCAAGATTCTAAATTCAGGTACTCACGTTTGAAGCAGTATGTTGGTCATCTTGCTAGTTCATATATACATTGTTCCAAGCTGTTCAAAGACATGGAGTGCACATTGCTGCCTACTATATGCAATTATTATTATTCTCCTCTTCATCCTCCTTTTCATCATCATCCTCCTTTTTTAAAATTATTATTATTCAACAATTCGATGTAAACGTCAATATTGATCTAATATTCTTAATTTCTTCTAAACATTTTCTGATAGAACACTGTTTACCGTGGCATAAGTTCAAATTAGCAAATCCAAGATGGCCACCCCAGTTCTTCCTTGGAGTAAACGCATCTAAGCAGAAAATTGACTGCTATTAAAGCGGCTTGGTAATAAATACTTGATCCAATTATTATGGGTATTTTTCATTCATTTGAAGCTGGAATTTAACATTTTTATGTCTGGTTTACATTAGGTTGAACAATATAATGAATAGCCTATTATATACCCCTAAGGCACAAGTGAATAAATAAATAAAAATAATTTGTCATAGGGTTGTCCACAAATGAGATGATTCCGATGAGGTGATTATAAATCTTATTTTCTGACTAAAGGGCCTTCTGACAAACGGGCCTTCTGACTAATAATCCTTACTTATTTTCTGACAAACGGGCCTTCTGACTTATCATCCTTAATGATTTTCTGACTAACGGGCTTTCTGACTAACGGGCCTTCTGACTAGTGGGCCTTCTGACTAACGGGCCTTCTGACTATGTTGACTTGATGAATTGTGGCCTATAAGAAATGGAGTTCGTAAGCATGGTCAGCCGCATCATATTTAGCGAATAGATCACTTTCATGAAAGAGTCAAAGCTCACATACATGTAATCTGGTAACTCAATATATCTTTTATCATTTTATTCCAATTTTCTTTTTTCAACATAAATAGTGTGTGATATGGTGAATGAAACAAAAATGAAGTGAATTATTCTAATATAAATATATAAATATATATATATATGTCAACTAGTTCAAATTTGCATAATTACTATATAAAATCATATCTAGCTTAGATAGAAGCAGGGCCACATTTTATTTATAATACTCACACAAAACACACGTTTTTATCGCCTATTTTTTAAAGAGTTGAATATTATTATTACACTGATTAGGCATATTGGTAATATTTTTATGCTTAAGAAGGTAAATCGTTAATGATCACAGTTTTGACATATTTGATCCCGTTGTGCGCCTCACTAATACAGATAAAGATGCCTAATACAATATTAAGATGTATTATACAATACCATGTATGTGGCAAAGAAAAAGGGATAGAGAAGTCATCTGCATTTTGGTGATCATGTGGTCAGCTGCTTCACCACAGCCGAGACATGCACATAATAAGAAGAACATTGTACTACAATAATGTTTTTGTGCTGTTGTAATTGGTGAATAAAAATATGTTAATACCAAATAAACTGGATAACACAGAGGATTGAATAAATCACTGAACCTAAAAAAAATAAAATAATACTTAAAATTTAAAAGTGTTGTATATGTAGACATGGTGGGATATTATGTATATGATGTCGTCTATGCATAGCTACATATTGTATATTGGATAAAAGAACAGTTTTATCATGTGTAGTTTATGTAATATGAATTGGTCTCATTTTTGTAACAATAGGTTTTTGATTTGTTCATCAAAGTTGAGAATATGTTGGAAGCCTTTAGTTAATGATGTGTACCTTTTTACATGTTTCAGTTCGAAAACCATCTAAATAAAGTAAAACTGGTACAACGCAGATTAACTATTTCTCTCGCACTAATATTAGCTCGGTACGAGCCAATAATCCACCTGCTATGTGATAGTATCCAATTTAATTTGCTAATGATAAATGATAGATAATTCACATTGTGCTGCTAGTCAATAATTATTATAATATGTGTTACCCCATTGACACGAAATGACACAGCTTTCATTGATTGTTAGTTGATTTGAGAATGATATAACGTACACATTAAACATGGTAAAACAAAACCACGAATTATGTCACTCTGTAGCTCTAACTGGGTTTAAAAAGCGTCTGCAGCGATTGGTATAAGTTTACAATGTGTCTGATAGTGATGTTGACTTAAGTATTCGCCAACCACAAAGTGACATATCCAGTACGCGCTGCTGAACATGTCAAGTATGAATACTTTATACTTGACATGATGATACATGGGGATACATTAGCAATTTATAATATATTTTGATTTTTATAATAATTATAATTAAGTCAGCTAGATCTATGCGTTTGCATTTTAAGTGATGATTCTCAAATGACTTGGATCATTGTTAACATCTGAGTTCAATATGTGTATTTATTGAGCTTATCATGTTAAAAATATCATAATATTTTTATAGTCATAGCAAAATGTTTCTTCTCCATACTTTCGTAAAACTAAATATTGGGGGTAACCTCCGTGACCGAGAGGTAGCGTGCTCGACCTCAAGACTGCCAGGGTGCGAATCCTGTGTCTGGATAACAGTGTCATCTGATTCATCTCGTGAACCATCTCCTGGCCCAGTTTATCCTGTATGTGCACAAAAGTGGCCCGTCCGAAAGCCCTAATCATTTCATGGCAAATTAACATTTTCCTGTCTGAGAGATGTGAGATTTCGGAATACTGAACCTTCGGAATAATAAACCTTCGGAGCAATGAACCTCTATTTCGGATGAATGACCCTTCGGAACAATGAACCTCTATTTCGGAACAATGAACCTTCGGAACAATGAACCTTCGGAGCAATGAACCTTCGGAAAAATGGGCCTTCGGAAAAGCGGACTGTAACCTTTGACGAGTAATGAATTGAAATTACGACGTCCCTTTAAAACCCATTAAACTAATTCTAGAATTTTATTACATTGCAAATGTACTAACTTTTGAAATATTAAATATAATTTTGTAATTTTTTTACCCCTGTTAAGATTTTAATAGAAAATGGCCTCTGCAAAATTTCAAGAAAATCGGTTGAAAATTGACGGAGAAATCGACGAAAATCATGCGATCCTGGTTGACCATTTTTAATTTGACGGCGAGTTATAGCCCTCCTCCTCCCCCCAGATAGGTGCGTCCCTAAAAGCTAAACTTAAGAGTTTTTCACATTATATCCATGTGTGCTGGTCTATATCAGGGATAGACACTAACTGATCTCAGGTAGGCCTAGTAGTAGCCCAAAGGGCTAATAACTTCAGATAATTACTGGCCCTTAGCCAGGCCAATGGAGTTTTGCCAACGTTGTTTCAGCAGTGTTTTGCCATCGTCGTGCCAATGTCGGGCAAATTGAAATAAATGACGTCAATCCAACGGTGGTTTGCCAACGTGTTGCCAACAGTATTTTGCCATCATTGGGCCGACGTTGGGCAATGGGAGAAAATGACGTCACATCAACCTACCCCGAATAAATTTTAGAAAAAAAAATAAAATAAAGAAAAAAAATTTGCTACCTACCCTGTTCTATTTTCACAACCAATCGGAAACCAACAATTATTTTTCTTAGGCCTTATATATAACTTATTTAATTGTAGAACCTGTTGTTCAAAGGGAGACACATAATCTACCTGATTCACCATTATATACTAGGCCTACAAGCAAATCAAGTAAGATTGTATTTCACTAAAATTGTATTTGTACCTCTAATTCTAGTCATTTACAAGTACAGTACTGTTGATCTGGTAATTATTATTATAATAGCGCTAGCTATCATCTAAATTGATAATTTGCCAATTCTAGACTTTGTGTAAAGTCCCAGAAACATAAATTTGCGAAAATATAAACACTTGAAAATTACCAGATCCACAGTATCACGTACAAGTACAGTACGTATTAGTTTGTCATTTCAATTACATTTTAATCATTTCACAGGCACAAGTAAACATGGTAAAATATTATATATGGAATAATATAACTGAGTGAAAATGTGTTGTACAACCATATTGAAAATCATGAGTATAATTGCAATAAATATCGATTTCAATGTTGATATTGTGTACACTTTTTTTTTTTTTTTACACATATTCATTTTTAAATTTATACAATTTTCCTACATATCCCTTTAAAATTATTTGAGGTACCGGTACTTACATCATGTTAATACTGTTGATGTTTATCTGGTCTACCTGTCTACAGATAGCAATGGACATACTGATATCGAGATGGACACGGAAATCTCTGAAGCCAATATTGGGCAGAAAAAAAGAGGATATTTACATTTAAATGATGGTGCGTGTTACGATTAGCATTAGCCTATGTTTCTTGTCTGTCAACCTCGTCATTGTCATCTTCAAATGCAAACACAAGTTTGTCTCCTGTTGAAATGATAGCAGATTCCGCAAAAAACGTGTTAATTTGCTTTCGCCTACATAATAATTGTTATCACTTAAATTGCAATGTAAACAGTATTGGACATACATCGTTGTTTTGAATTTAGTATTGAGTCTTGTCCTCGGAGCACTGTCATCTGAAGCATCCAACCATTTTAGGAGGTTATCCCGACCCAATTTAGTCTGTATAAGTGTCTCATTCATTTCCAGCATGACATATGTCTTTATTTGCGGTAATTTGTATTTATTAAGGTTAAAAGTCTGGCATCGCTACATGGCGGAAAGGACCTTGGAGCCATTACCAGAGTGGTCATGAGGAGGCTGATGACCAACGGGCTTATGAGCCAATACAGTGGCAAAGGGCAGAAAAGTAAAATATCTTTTCTTAGCACGCCACTTTTCAAGATCGTGCAAAGTAAGTTTTCTCATTTTAAGCTTTTGCAAGTGCCGTTGTTTATAAACTTTCAAGCACACGCTAGTACTAAAATGACGTATTCAGTAGATTTTACCGTTTACAGTTTGTTAATCAAAGTAACTTAAAGCGACTCAATCAGGCTAAAATCGTTGTTGGTGAATTTCACGTTATCACATGTTATTTAGTTCCAACACTGGGAAGATTTGTGTGTGAAAGTAACCAAATTTCAACTAACCTTAAATTATATTGGACAACATTACTGGGCTGGAATTATTACTTTAATTGTACCCCAGTCACATATCTGAGTTTTGACGTTTGCATTTATCATACTTTGGTGGTAGACTATTCTCGAGTGTAAATTGTGTCCTGAATTCCACTGTAATCTTGCATGTAATCATGGTAATATAACTGCGGCTTTAATGTAAGCAATATAGTACATTTAAGGGTATAATATTCATCCTATTACCAAGACCAAAAAAAAGAAAAAGAAATTTATTTTTTCACTCAAACTTGATATCATTTTTTTCAGAACAAGAAGAGGAAGACCAAATAGCCACACTGATAGACCTACATGATTGTAATCTCTTATCAGAAATGTAAAATGCATAGGCATTTGTAAATAAAATACTTCAAGCTTAAAATGGTTTTTTTCTCATTGAACTTACTGTTTTAGTGTGTTTCTGCAGCCGCCGCATGCTTGAATTGTATTTCAAACGTTTTTCTAACCGTTCAAAAACCATTTAACCAGCTTCTGGACATGTTTTTAAATCGTGCTGATAACATAAAGGAAAAGTTTAAAGGGAATGTTTTCCCAGCCGTATAACACAAAACGTCTCGAAACGTTACAAAAACGTTTTATTTGTGGAGTTTTTTTAAAAAACGTCATTAAAACGTTTTGAAAATGTTTTCAGAAAAACAAAAAACATTTTTATAACGTTATGAAAACATTTTCAGAAAACGTTTTAGAAATGTTTTTATAACGTTTTAAAAACGATTATTTTCTTCTGGAAATGTTTTTGTAACATTTTGATAATGTTTTTTAAAAACATTTCACAAGAATGTTTAAAAATGTTTTTAAAACTCCACAAAAAAATGTTTTTAAAACGTTTCGCACAATGTTTTAGAACGGACGTTTTAAAAACGTTTTTAAAATGTTTTGTATTAGCTGGGTTAAATACGTTTTCAAAACATTTTATGGAAACGTTTCAAAAACGTTTTAAAAACATTTTATAGAAATATTTTTAAAATATGGAAATATTTTTTAAAACGTTTTTAAAATGTTTTATAGAAATATTTTTAAAATATGGAAATATTTTTTAAAACGTTTTTAAAATGTTTTAAAACGTTTTGTGGAAATGTTTCAAGGACTTTTTCAAACGTTTTGCAAACATTTTATAATAATGTTTTCAAAATATATTAAAAACTCCACAAAATAACATTTTCGTGATATTCTCTAGAAACGTTCCGGTGATGTTTCCCGAAATGTTTCTAAAGCATCATTAAAACATGATTGTGTTAGTGGGGTACGTTATTTATTATTATATTTTATATATCCTTAATATTATTATCTCGAAACTTGACTGTCTTTAATTACATTTATAAACAAAGAACCTAGGCCAATTGGTGGTGGTTCATTATCCTATGGTAGACTGCACGTGCTCCGGTGAATGTTTACAAAACAATGATGTCATGCAGCTGTCGTCAGATTGGTCAAAAACAACGGATGTTGTGGTGTATCCTGTGATATGATGATCGTGTATAAATTATTTGGCACATGACGATAAAGATTAAGATATAAGGTAAAGATCGCGTTAGTGAAACAGTCAGACAGAAAGATCTTTAGAACACTGCATGATCTTTAGTCTAAGGATATTCTTGCCTAAAGATCAGTAAATGTTAGTGAAACGGGCCCTGGCTGCTACTACATGTCAATAAAGGTTCCTCAGAAGTAGTGAAGGTTCTTATGTGTCACTAGAAGTGACAACTTAATGTTCAGTGAATAATTAGGCCCTAATTATTATTGAAAGGTCTTAAATACATATGATATATACGTCACAGTCGTTGACTACTGATTTAAACTGTGTTGCCACCACAATCTCTGTTCAGTTCACCCATTTGATGTGGGACAGTGAACAACTCCCTTCTACAAGCCCAGACTGCCTGGTTCTACCCTATGCATGATGAATGACAAAAGCAGATTGCACCCCGTCTCAATGCGAATACTGCTTGACTAGATCTATATTTTTATAGTCTAGTCTATAAACTGAGAGTGAGACTGATTGTTGAGTCGAAATTGAATCATCATTAGTGACATTAATGACTCGTCACTGGCAGTTCAACTTCTGGTGACATAGTGCATTGTCACTAGAAGTGTAACTTCTGGTGACATAGTACATTTTCACTAGAAGTGTAACTTTTGGTGACATAGTGCATTGTCACTAGAAGTGTAACTTCTGGTGACATAGTGCATTGTCACTAGAAGTGTAACTTCTGGTGACATAGTGCATTGTCACTAGAAGTGTAACTTTTGGTGACATAGTACATTCCATAATACTACTAAATATGCGATTCATACCCAAAGCCGCATTAGGATCAAATCACAGCAAGTTCATATATTCTTGAGTGACATCTATGAGTTAATAATCCCACCGAATCTCAAAGCCCTTAGACCTGGGGCCCGTCCCACTAAACATCTTAAAATTAGAATCATCTTAACTTTCTCTTATTTGCATTAGAAAAGTTAAGTGTGTGCACTGAGGTCATTGTTCAGTTATGACACGGCTACTAGGGTCATAATTATGCGGTTTATGTAAGGTCTGTGTACTGTCTTTGTACGGACCCCTATTTTTATAAAAATGGACTGCTCCATTTGCGTAAATAGATCTTGAGAAAAAATAATAACTAACTAAAGTTGACAAGGAGACCCTGGTTAAGACAATTATATGTCGCTAGCACACAGGCAACTCGTTATAATAATGAATATTCTTTTGAGATTCAGAGCGAAACAACGTAATGGCAGATATGTATAACTTTCAATGGAAGTTCAGTTCCTGGTGACACAATGTTGAACTGTCACTGGAAATTCAACTTCTGGTGACATAGTGCATTGTCACTAGAAGTGCAACTTCTGGTGACATAGTGCATTGTCACTAGAAGTGTAACTTCTTGTGACATAGTGCATTGTCACTCGAAGTGTAACTTCTGGTGACATAGTGCATTGTCACTAGAAGTGCAACTTCTGGTGACATAGTGCATTGTCACTAGAAGTGTAACTTCTGGTGACATAGTACATTGTCACTAGAAGTGTAACTTCTGGTGACATAGTGCATTGTCACTAGAAGTGTAACTTCTGGTGACATATTGCATTGTCACTAGAAGTGCAACTTCTGGTGACATAGTACATTGTCACTACAAGTGTAACTTCTGGTGACATAGTACATTCCGTAATACTACTAAATATGCGTAGTAGTAGTAAATCATTGCTTTACGTCACTTTTTGGCACAAAAGGTCTTTTAAGTGACATTGTAATACGATAAAAACGTTGTAGTCAATTGATGAGATGAAATGATGTACAGATGATGATGTGAGGGTGTGGGTGATAGGGCATGGGGGCTTATTGAGAGCGTTTTCCTTCGCTCGCCCGATAAGGGGTTTTGGGCATGTCTAGGGGATATACCCCCAGACATGCCCAGACGGCCGGAGACTTGAGTTTCGCTCTACAATTTAATGATGAAACTCTGCGGCATTTCGCTCAGCTCCGCTATCCTTGGGTCGGATAGTCCCCAGAGTAACAATAGGAAGGATCACTCCCTCTGGGTAACTCCATTCATCCCACGTGAGAGACCTAATGTCAAACACGCTATTGCCGGTTATTTAAGGCTACCACGGCCTACATCAGCGCCAGCACTGATGCAGGTGCTGCATTGGCTCCGCTGTTGGGCGGAGGAACCAGGGTACGCCACTGGCAATCCGCCCAAAGATTATAGCCAGATACAAGGAACTAAATATGCGATTCATACCCAAAGCCGCATTAAGATCAACTTCTCAAATCACAGCAAGTTTATATATTCTTGAGTGACATCTATGAGTTAATAATCCCACCGAATCTCAAAGCCCTTAGACCTGGGGCCCGTCCCACTAAACATCTTAAAATTAGGATTATCTTAACTTTCTCTTATTTGCATTAGCAAAGTTAAGTGTGTGCACTGAGGTCATTGTTCAGTTATGATACGGCTACTAGGGTCATAATTATGCGGTTTATGTAAGGTCTGTGTACTGTCTTTGTACGGACCCCTATTTTTTTTTAAAATAGACTGCTCCATTTGTGTAAATAGATCTTGAGAAAAAATAATTACACAGTAGTGTTTCTAATAAGACTCTGGCTTGGCTGTTACATTTTCAAGGAAGAACTATTTCTCAGAGCTGCAGCTGCAACAGCTACGTTGGCTTTTATTCAAGAGGAAGGAGAGACAAAGAAAAAGTGGTGTGCGGAATAGCTACCTGAAAAACACAAGGGTTATTAAAGTCAATTAATGCCAGATTTTCTTGCATGTAATAATAGTAACTCTTACAAAAACTTTCTACGTCTGGATGAGGACCTCTTCCAACAAATTGTGAAACATCGCATTGAAAAAAGACACACAGCTTCGTGAGGCTATTTCACCAGATTTAAGGCTGGCCATATATAATCATCTCAGACCACTGGAGAAACATATCAATCTCTCTTCTGTGGCTTTCGCGTTGCCAGTAACACAATCGTCAGCATCATACCAACCACGTGCGATGCCATAATTTAGGAGTTCGTAGAAGAGTTCATAAAATGTTCATCATCAGCTGAAGAATGAAAATATGTATCAGGAGGTTTCCTGAAAAAATTGTACTTTTATGATGCAACAATTACATTTCTTAAGGGTTTCATAGCTTGGTGTTGATCGCTTTCGTTAATTCAAATGATAAATTCTTATATTCAAATATTGGGGCTGAAGGTTGCGGTTCAGATGGCGGCGCCTTCTGCGATACAAGCTTGTTCACGGCAATTAAGAACGATAGAAGTAGACCAGAAGCTGACACGCTACCTGGTGGGACACAGCCTATACCTTATTGTTCCGTTACAGGCGATGGTATTGAAATACACTCGCTGTACCATTTTGCGCATAAACAGGAGTCCCAACTAAATAGTTAAGCTTTTATTCACTGTGTGCCGTGTTGTTATTGAAAAAAGTGTATAAGGAAATGGCTGCTAAACATGATAAAACCATCTCCACAGAGGAATATGACTCGCAAAGCGACTTAGACGTAGCAGAGTGAGAAGAGGAGTTGAAAATGCCTCAGTATACTTTCTCATCGCTTCAGAGTTCTGCTTTCTGATTCTGAAGCCGGATAACGTAAGCAAAGGTGTACTGGCTTGCTGCATGGGAAGATGCGCTTCAAACACTTGTTCCCCAAGCTTCATTTGTTGAAAAAACAAAATTAACCTTAAAATTGATCTTTGACCTTAAATTTACAAAAAATTACAAAACTTTTCGAGCTGGCACTTATAGGATTTAAATTCAGCACAAAAAATCTATTAGAACCATCAAGAAGATGACCTTGAATCACCAAAATAATACTATAAATGGATTTTTCCGTCGAAATTTCACGAAAAAAGAGGTATTACACCTGTTCCTAGCTTTGCGTTTCTGTCACCTGATCATTTCACTTTTAACCACTGACCTTGAAGTGACCTAGAATCACCATAATTATATTATGAATGGATTTTTGTGTCAAAATCCCATGAAAAAGAGGTATTATTACACGCGTTCGTAGCTGTACTTGTTAAAAAGGATATACTCTCTTAAATGACCTTGACCTTTCAACTTTAAAAGATCAATCAAAAAACATTGTATATGTAACAAAACAAGGTTGGGCTCAGACTAAAGCGATCATTTTTTTAAATGAATAGTTTCCCAATATGCTCAAAATAGCAAACAATGTACAGAAAAAGGGGTATTACACATGTTCCTAACTTTTCTTAGTAAAAATGATATTTCCTTTTACTTGACCTTGACCTTTTGACCTTGAAGATGACCTTGAATAATTACAATTATTACTAAAATGGATAGCAGAGTCAAAATCACATAAAATTGAGGTATTGCACTTGTTCCAAGCTTAATTTGTTGAAAAATCATATTTGACCTTGAAATTGAACTTTGACCTTGAATTTAAAAAAATGTCCAAAATTGTCAGACTAGCACTTGTCGGATTTGAATTCAGCAGAAAAAAAATCTATAAGACACATTAAAAAAACATTGTACATATAAAAAAACAAGATTAGGCTCGGACTAAAGCGATTATTTTTTTTAAATGAATAATTTCCCAATATGCTCAAAATGGCAAAAAATGTACAGAAAAAGGAGTATTACACATGTTCTTAGCCTTTTGCCTTTCTTCCATCCTCCATAACATCACCAATGCCCACAGCTGGGATGGAAACAACAAATTCCATGAATGTGCTCATGTCACCCTTGAGAAGCAGTAAATACTATGTATTCTAAATATTCTAATATTAATATATTCCCGAATACTACGTAATATTACATAGTATTTGGAAAGGTTCAGGCTATGCTAACCGAGCACCCAGAGAGAAAGCAGGTCAAAGGTTAAAGAGAGAATACCGCAAGATTTTGGCTTGGTCTGGACTACACCCTGCGCTCGAGTAGCTGACCCAATTATGAATCACTGTTGGGCCCAAGTCGCAGACAGAGATCTAACACTAAACCGATAGTGTGCAAATATAAATACATTTAGTGATCAGTATGGTGGTATCTGGGTATACTTTATTGTTTTTTACTGAAATAAATCAAATAAAAAATGCAAACTAAGCTGTTTTAAATTCAGAGTGTATTGGAGGAGCTCTGTCAGTTAACACTCATCGTTTAAGCAAAAATAGCACGAAACTTTTCAATGCTAATCTGAATTATTGGATTTAATTTATTAATTGTAGTTGTGTGTTTTAATGTGTATTTTATTATAGTTGCTGCATTGAGAAAATGTTAAAATATGTTGAAGAAAATTATGGCACCATGGGGCATATTTGGAAGGAACACGTCCTGCTAGATGAGTCACCGTACTTCTGTGAGCTTTTGCAACTTCCGCAGTCAAAAACAGTCAGCAGCGGATCCAAGGGGGGAGGGGGGGGGGGGGGTGTGGCGGTTAGGGTTTAGGTTCAACCCTCCCCCCCCCTTCATCGACCCCCTTACAGTCAAATATATGTTTTTTATGTTTTACCCTCCCCCCCCCCCTTGGTGCAAAGCCAGATCCACCCCTGACAGTGGCAGCTGTAGTCCCACGTTCGGGGGTACACGCCGCACAGGCAGTGACAAAGAAGATGATTTGACGTGCCTGAAAAAAATCCATCCATCCTGCACTCTTCGGAAGGTGTCGAGTACACGATATTGAGGAAACATGAGGATTACCTGTATTGGAAAGAAAAGGCGAGTAGAGAACAGCCACACTCCTTATCTGTACCTGTTCCCATCGAATCAAGCATGATGATGTCACCAGCGACGCCTGCTTGTCACACCAGTACAGATAGCGTTGGCGTACCAGATAGAGATGCAAGAATCGGGACCCTTCTGGAGGCAATAGCACCGGAATTAACGTCTGCGCCAGAGTACTTTCCCACCCCAATCATGACACCAGTAGAAAGGGAGACAGCAGTCTTGAGCAATATCACAATTCAAATAATGACCAGGAATATGTCCCCACCCTTCCTATAATTCCACTCAATACAGCACCTGCTACTACTATTACCTCTGCCCCTCATCACACTCCACCGACCCAGAAGCGCCACAAAAATGACATTAGTGTTCCGAGTCAGAGGTCACCCCGGACTATTATGACGGACAGCCCCTGTGAAAAAATAAAGAAAAGAGGAAGCAAACATTGACAACTTAGTGGTAGCCACCACCAAGTTAGTTGGTGGATTAAAACAGAAATTGGATCATGACGATAAAAACAAATTCGAGTAGATTTGAGAGCTCTGACATCAGCAGTAATGGGATTAAATCGGACAATAACTGGAATAGAGTTAAGGGTGGAGGCAAACACTTTTCAAGGTTAGTGTCGTATTTTCTGTCATAATATTTGGGTGACTTTGTCATTGAGTAATAGGCGGCCTATAGCCTATAGTGTAGGCTTAGTTAGTTTTATAGCATAGGAGCTGGGGTGTTGTAAACTATTATTTGCAAGCTGGCAAGCCGTCCACCAGATGTACTTTCGGGCTGTAATTAGCTATATGGAGAACGAAGGTCTGATGTACAGCCACAGTCGTCAATAAATCATGACAGGGAAGCCGGAGATGTAGGAGTTAGAAACGCTAATACCCGGGGTCGTTTAATGGTGAGTGACATCTCACACTTCACGTTGACAGGGATCAAATTTGATGTCTGGGCCTAGGGTGAGAAGGCCATGAATGTGAAGGACCGTCAACCTAGTCATGCGAGAAAGAGGCTGAGATTCGCGAAGTACGCAAAGTAGTTATCTCAATAGTGGTTAATGCGACAAGAATGATTGAGGAATAGATTGTGCAGAGAAAACGATAAGCTGAATTCTGCAGCGTGAATGAAGTCCTTCCTTACTGAGTGTGAAAGCTAGTGTTTGCAATGGTACTTGTTATAGCTAGGTATTTTCTTATAATTGTATATTGGTAATGCCACTTATCGCTGGTGATTCAGGAGATTGGCTGATTGAGGTTATTATACATTGCTTGTTGGTAATGTCACTTACTGCTAGTGACTCTTGTGGTGCATGGCATTAGTTTTAATAGCTCGCTCCCGTTGGAGCGGCTTAATGGTAACGTTACACAGGTGGAAAGTTCATCTTGTCACTCTCACAACGTTAGGCGTCAATTGTCATGGTACGAAAGTTAATGATGATAAATGGTGGGCACGCACAACCGGAAGTTGTTAGGCTATGTTTGTTGGATAAAAATAGGAAATTCCGCACGCAAATCTCAGGTCCGAACAGACAGGTAGACACTGAACAACGCAGTGAGAAATAATCACTTCGACCCCAACCAAATATCTTTCCTGTATTTTATTAGGAACTTTTATTCAAATGAATGTCACGAAATTGGCAAAATAATCACTTCTGACATGTTTGCTTGGCGAGCCCGGCCAATTCCATTTATGGCCAAGGTTCTTAGTCACGTGACCATCATGCCTGTGCTATTAAGGCCGTTGAATAATTTTCTGGGTCAAGTCATAGGAAATGCGTCAGAGGGGAAATACAATACTGTGAACATCTCTTCATCCGGGGAAGTGACCTTTAAAAAATGTCTGAATTCGGGGATGATCCGATCACCCTATTTTCATCTAAAAATAGCAACAAGTCACAAACATTCGCCAACGGGGCATACCAGAGGCTACATGAAGCTCGGCTCTGGGAAAATCTGATCACCCTATTTTCATCTAAAAAAAGCAACAAGTCACAAACATTCGCCAACGGGGCGTACCAGAGGCTACATGAAGCTCGGCTCTGGGAAACAGAGTACCGACATGTCTGATATAAAATAATTTTTGCAATGGGAAACTGATGATGCGGGGAATCTGAAAACAGAAAATCGGAAATTCCGTAGACAAATCGGAGATCTCATCAGGCAGAGCATTTTTAAAGTGCTGAACAACACAATGTCAAATAAACACTTTCAACCGCAGAAAACAACTTCCCAATATTTTACTAGCAACTTTTGTTCAAATAAAAGTCACAAAAGTGGCACGATAATTATTTCTGATAAACTTGGAATCGGAGTTAAGTTGAAAATTCCGTAGACTAAACTGATGCGTAGATACGGAAAAACATCTGTTTATCTCTTAAAATGCTTAACAATACCGTGACAAAAAAATATTTTCATCATCCCCCCCTCCCCATGAACATCCTCTCTATATTTTATTAACAAGTGTTATTCAAATAAATGTCGCAAACGTGTTAAAATAATCAATTGTGATAAGGAAAGGACAGGTGGAACTATTATACGTAATTTTGAGGTTGAATACCAAAATTCGGAAATTCCGCAGAATAATCTAGGACCCCAGCAAACCAAGGAACAGTTCTTTAATTACAGAACTACAGTGACAAATAAACACTTTTAATCCCACGAGACATCTTTGCAATATTTTAGGAACAATTTCACTCAAATAAATATCACGAAGGTGGCAAAATAAAAATTTATGAGAAAAAAATATATGCAAATTAGATGGTAAATATCTGGACGTCAGCCAATAGAAGCACTGGAATTTTAAAAACATCCCAGTCACAAGGCAGCATGTGCAAGATGAAGTATATTTTGGTTTCAGCTTGGTATACACCTGTTAGCTGTTCAACAGTAAACAAGTGTTTAGACAAAGAAAACTTGAATCTAACTGTTATTTAACTCCAGTTAGGAGTAGACTAGTACTAGTAGCCTAGACTAGACCATACTTCTAGTCTAAAGTCAGTGCAGCCATAGTCTACTGACTCATCATCTCAGTTTGAGCCTTATAAGTTGTCATAGACATAGTTATACTAACTGTTAGCGTTAGTCATAGGCCTATACTATAGTCCTGGACAGTCTCACCTTTCATGTCTATTATCAGCTAGGCCTAGCCTACTGATTAACGTTAATCTGTCAGTGCAACTCAGCTGCAGTGCCGGTTAGTGTTACTTTGTTAGTTACTGTTATCACATATTAGGACTTCACAATTATGTGCTGTTACTGTTATATTAAATACTTATAAAGCCTATATTCTACTAGTAGACGCTAGTACTAGTAGGCATACTACAATTCTTGTAGAGTTGTAGATTTAATTAGTCTTACTTTACAATTAGTTACACTAGCCTAGGCTAGGGCTTAGCATATGCTTAGCCCTACTTATTAGTCATCGACTAGTTATAAGAGTACTTTCGTCATTTTGACATCTGTTTGTGTCTATACCCAAATTCACATTCACCGTGGTGGATGAAATTTCTCAATTAAATCAACATAACCCCACCTAATGTAATTTAATGTAAATATTCACTTATTGTATGTGATCGGACGATTTTATTTTCGGACAATTATTGAATTCCCCAAGCTAAAAGGCTCTAATTCATAGAAATAAAAAAACGAGCTCCGATCTTTCATCAGAACTTGGCGCCATGTTTACATTATCTGCAGCGACTGTCGTCATCCGGGCCCTTTCTGTGTACGCTGTGGGCGGTCTTATTTCGTCTACGGGTGATACAGACTCGTTTGAAGGGGCACTCTACGCCTGCTTTTCAAATAGCATGGACGAAGACCACGGCCACTTTCGCGCCAAACTTGACGTGAAGTCTTTCATTACAAGCGTCTTTAACCAGCTATGCTGCGAACAAAAGAAAGGAGGATTGCTAGTTGGTGTCAATCGGCCGCCAGCCCGCTTAAAAGCCTACACAGGCATGTCTGATTCATACCTGCGGTGAGTTTCAAAGTGTGATGAATGAAAAAGTGGTGGATGCACGTGTTTACCTTAACTTCATTTGCAGGCCTATGCAGGCCCTATATCATATATGATTACAACTGTAAAAGTTACCTTTCAATTAAGTATTACACTATTAAGATTAGGGTGTACTAACTATTTGTATGCTATGGGCATGAACTAAAAAAGCCCCATTCATTTCCAAATGTAAAAAATAGGCAGATAAGCCAATAGGCCTAAGTAGTCTGGACACAATTTTAATAAGTGTGCTATCACAAACATGTAGACGTAAGTTTAAAGTGTTTACATATACCACTTCCAATATATAGGTATCGCCAATGATCTATATGTTGACTACATTATAACACTTTCATTTTGAAAAAAACATAGCTTAATCGACGAATACGACAATGCTCATTCAACAGTAGCCCTAGGCCTGCAATTTAGATTACACATAGGTCTATGATAGGATTATAGCCTAGCGCCGGCACATGTAGGCCCTATACAAAGTACACAGGAAATTTGACAAAAGTTACCATACAATGTCGCATATGACCAGAAATCAGCCCCGTCACAATAACTTTAAAAATGGGTAGGTGGGGTTAAGGGTTGGGGGCGGATTGGTGCCACATCTTAATGCACGGTCAACGGAACTCAAGAACTTCAAAATTAGAAAAATAAAATTATAAACCAAAACGAGCTTAAACGGATCTTCCCCCATTCCCCTGGCTACGGGCCTTCAAATTAATTATTTGATTCACGTAATCTGTGCGATACATTTCCAACATTCTATATAGGCCTAGGTCTAATATTCTAGTCCCAATATCATATTCTATGGTTCTAATTAGAGTTAATTTTTAACATTATTGACTTCCATAATTTGTTCTCAACCATTTTGTCATATGTCGATTCAATTCTTGGACAGTGCCAAGCTATAAAATAAATAAAAATTGTGGACCAAATTATAATAATCACCTTCATAGTCAATGTCAAAAACGTCACTTTATTTTTCTTGTGCATAGGCCTATAACTTATTACGCCTACTACGAATAGGCCTACAAAAAATGATCCAATGTCCAATATCTATTAGGCTACCACAGAGTGTCGAGTGTTATATATATATATTTATTTCAAATGAAATTTACATGACACTGTCATCAATCTGTATGCGGAGCTAACCCTGCAAGACCATCAATGGTATCGCAGACAAAATGTATTTCTTTTTCAAATGGATTGTTAGCCTGTTTAAGGAAGAAGTATATCATTTTTGGGACTTTACAACCTGCAGTTTCGAACAAATAATTATAGTATTGTTATTATTTTATGGGTGGCATCGGTCACACTGCCCATATTTGTGGTCGTAGAGCGAGCACGTGATACGTGGCATACGCAAAATTGTTCATAATCTGTATAATAATGCCACTTACAGAATACATAGAATTAACCTAATGTTATAATGTTGATATTGCAGTATTGTGGTGGTCAGAATGACATTTTAACTGCACAAATAGCAAAATTATTCTGTTTGGTGGGCATTTGGTTTCACTGGTGAAATTGGTTTCAATGTTATTATAATGTTTATGACTCAATTGCTGTTCTGGCTCATTATAACAAAAAATAATTTCTAATTGTTTGGGCTAATTACTCATGTAGCTATAGATACATAAACACCTACCTTTAAATAAACCTGTTAAGAGGCAAATGATGGTTTTCTTCATTTTTTAGGCATAAATCTTTAAAATGTAGACCCTGCTAGGTGCGCTGACCCCTCCCAACCAACAGCGCGCGCTATGGTGGGTCTGGCAGGAAACGTTCAGGTTGTGAAATGAGGGTTTTTACCGGAGGATGTCGTGTGATTTATTAACAGGGGAGGATAACCAGCAACCATGATACGTTGGCCCAACGTTGGTTTACTGTTGGCCCTGCCCTACCGTTTACGACGTTGGCCCAACAGTAAAACAACCTTGGGCCAACGTCTCATGTTTACTGAATATAGAAATTGATGACCATTATTGTAATCTATGAATTTATGTTGTTACAGGCCACCTTTGTGCATATAAAAAGCCTAGGTAAAAGGAATTGTAGGCTACCGGTAATATACATAGAAACATAGGCCTATGCCTATTTCGTAATTATTTTGCTGATTGTGTAGCTGCCGAGGTGGCCAAAAAAGAAGTGTCAGACAGGTGCCCCGTCTACTGATTGTGATGCTCTTCACCACACATATAACATATAAAATTTAGTGATCTTGCCTGCATGAGGCGCACCTTTCAGTGAAAATTCATGGAAATGCGACTCCCTTTTCCCTTTTAGGACTGTATGTTTAAGACGTCATACCCACCCCACTGATAAACTGACAATCCACCAAAAAGTACGAAGGAATAGACTTAAGATACCTGTCCAAAGTAATAACGAAAAATGGAAATGATAGGTCTGTAGGCCACGTCACAGTTACATGTAGAATGGCCTAAGTTGAAAGCATAATTATCATTGCCATTTTTTCAATTAGGCCGTATTACATGCATCATTATTGAGTATAGCTATCAATTGTAATAGTACATAATCATAATAACAGTTATTTGCGCAATGAGAGTTTAAAGTAATTTATAACAATTTATAATTTACAACTTCGGAAATGACAGGCAAAAGCGTTGCACAGCCATTATAACTGCATCCCCCCATAGTGAGCCTCGCCGCAATACTCGCATGCCTGAGCGCCACTTCCCTACAGCTACTCTACCAACCATGCATAAAACAAACCTAACAACCCTCTTCGGCAGAATAGACTTTCTCGTCTACACGTGCTGCGGCGCTGTTGCACAAGAACCCTGTTTACAATTTTTCACTGGAAAACGGCAGCTCTTTCAAGTAATAATTTTATCTTGATTTTCTTCACAATTATTGAACCGTATTTCATTACAATTGTTTCTTATAGCGGCTAAATATACATAGCATACCTACAGTGAGTTTCAAGTCTATACAGTGACTAATTACCATGCAAATAGTGATTTAGTAAACCCACCAGATCACTCTAAAATGACAAATAAAGGTGAATGCGACTATAGTCTAGACATGTAGACTATTATAGATCTATTCTAAGTTAGTCTACACTTAGAATATTTATAGATTACAGCTTTGAATATCCTGATCTACCAACTACAGAGCAATGTGAGTATATATTTTGTTTAGTTGTTATCAGTATACTGTATAGGCCTACCATCATTGAAATTAGGCCTGTATAGGTGAACCCTGAACTATAATCAGTCAAGCACAATCATTGTTGTCCTCAGTTTATTCCAGATAATTTCATATAGTCTAGTGACATTTTCAAATATCGGCCGTGGACGGTGGAGCATTTTGCAGTCTATGTTTAAAAGCACTTGGTGTGTGATGTGATAATCGCTAACCATATGTGATTAAAACAACTAACCTGCCATGTTTGAAAATATTAGGTACTGATATCTGGTTACTGTATTCAACCAGAACTTTGTGACTTATATTTCAACCCCTCTATAGGCCTATATTATTTTTTTTATAATTGTATTTATATAAATCACACGTCAAGATACACTCAGAAAAAAATGTCTGTATCAAAACAATTGAGTAGGCCTAGGCATAATGATCACAATTATGTACATAAAGATGTATCGATGAATGTTGATTCATATGCAAGGCAACTCGATACAAGGGGATCACTGCCGGGTAAGGGAACACTTGCCAAATTGTCACATTTGCCATCGGAAATTCTGACGATACAAGGTAGTGAATATGACTTGTATAATGTTCCAGGTGATGGAAACTGTTTTTTCCATGCACTTTCAATTGCATTAAAGGGACTGGCCCAGGCTAAAATCATCAAAAAATCGGTGATTTTATTTCGGGTTCTTAATATGACCATATGATGTAAACATGTACATAGACTAGAACTGCAAATTTTTATAATTTTTGTGCTGCGCATTCATCAGTTAGACTAGATATAGAGACGAAATTCCCGCATTTCCTATTTTTGACATGGTTGTCAATAATTAGAAATCAGGAATTTCGTCTCTATATCTAGCCTAACTGGTGAATGCGCAGCACAAAAATTATAAAAATTTGCAGTTCTAGTCTATGTACATGTTTACATCATATGGTCATATTAAGAACCCGAAATAAAATCACCGATTTTTTGATGATTTTAGCGTGGGCCAGTCCCTTTAAATGGCAATATTGCAAAGTCAACCATGTATCGCAACATTATCTGTGGCCATGTGCTGGATAATTGGCGTGAATGGGAAGAAGAAGTCCGTATTCAACACCATCCCAATGGCACAGAGGACGCATACAAGCATGAAATGCTTGAAATAAGTGGGTGGGCAACACAACTTGAAGTGACTGTTGCCACACTTGTCTTGTCTGTTGTCATTAACATATAGCTGCAAAATACAACTGACGACAGGATTACTGCACAACATAAACTACAGTAATACTGCAGCTCCTACTATTGATTTATATTTGAAAAACCAGCGTTCTAACAGAGATGAAGCTCTAAAGCTCTAATGCAGAACACTTGGCTTGGAGTGGATCTGAATTGAACAGCAATAAGAGAAAACGACGCAATTCACGTCGCATAGACAAAGGGAAGAAGCATATTCATAATAAAGTTGTGTCCTTACCAGATGCCCCCCACTTTCAAAGGATGACAAGTTCAATAAGGCAATGGACGCCATAAGGTCCTTCGAAATAGAGCAGATGTCGTACACTGTAAAACACTGCTCTATTTGTCCTGAGAGGAGAATTGACATGATCGTGTCAAAAGATGGTGTATGTAAGCGGTGTCAGAACGGGGACCGCTCGCTTTTCCGAAGGTCCATTGTTCCGAAGGTCCGTTGTTCCGAAGGCTCGATATTCCGAAGGTCCGTTGTTCCGAAGGTTCGATGTTCCGAAGGTTCATTGTTCCGAAGGTTCGTTACTCCGAAATTGAGGTTCATTGTTCCGAAAACAAGGTTCAATAATCCGAAAAAGAATGAATTTACTTGGAAAATAATAGTTTTTTTGTGGTTTTAAATCTGCTAAATTCTTTAATGTTTTTAGATCTGCATGAAGGTCGTGGGCGGATCCAAGATACAATGTTATAGTGGGAGCAGTGGCAATTATCATGATGTAGATCTATAGCGCCAAGAATTTACTGTATTATAATTATATTCTTGATAGCGCTCATTAGTTCTTTCTATGACCAAAATGTGTGCATTTTCTTGTACATTCAGATGTCGGTATTTTTGTTAATATATAACACCACGTCTTCATTAAAAACATGAATGTTTCTCGCTTTGTTGATGCACTTGTGATCACTCCCCAAGATTTATATTTTTGTGATACGTTGTTTCTGGAACGAAAAATCTTCCAACAAATGAAGAAATTGGTATTTAGATGATATATCTGTAATATTTACCTCCGAGGCTGCTTTAATTATTCACAATGACTAAAAATGTACAGGCACTCTTAACAGACAAATTTTATAATGAGATGTGCGATGTAAGATGAGAATTTGTGTGGTGAGAACCCGAGGGAGTTTGACAAATTGAAAAATAACATGTTGCCGCCGTCATTCACTAGGAGACAATAAATTAGATAGTAGATTTTATTTTAAAAAAGGACAATCATGTGTAGCAACATGAGCAATACATTAAAGGGGCTGGTAACTCGTGCCGCTCACCACGACAGTAGTTGCACGATAAGTCAAATGACATGAGTAAATACACGTCTTAGCAATGCTTAGCCCTGAATACAAGGCTATTCCGCCCGAGTATGTAGCTCGGGCAGAAGAGCCTTGTATTCAGGGCTAAGCAATGCTCGTCGGATAAATGATCGTCAGAGCGACGAGACAGTACCATTCCATGTCAAACGAGCCTAGTTGATGATAATAACTAAAATCAATAAATAGGCCCACATTAAAATACAAGTTGTGTGTAGACAAACCAGCTTTAATCGGTAAAATGACAGGTTTAGAAATAAGCATAGGTCCTATTATCGCCATGCAAAATTGAAACATAAGCAATTTGCAAAGAAAACATTAAACAGATATGCAGGCAAACTTGGTACCCTCTTCGACGCATGTGTCAAAGAAAAACAAACAATATTGTAACAGTATATTAGCTGATCAGTAAACATACGGATGACATCGCCAGGCATGATATTGTGAGAGAGAGCCTACATTTCAAAATGTATTGTGTACCATATTTAAAGGCTTTTGACAGGGAAATAAGTTGGGCTAGCATCTCATCTGCTCAGATGCCCAAATGAAGCTTATACTGTCCCACGGATAAGCAGTGAAAATGGCAGAGGTATTGGCTCAACCGACCGATCTAGAAGGAAAAAAGGTTATGTTTTTGTTTGAAAGAAAAAAAGTTATGTTTATGAAGATAAACCATACCAACCCCCACGGGGGATGGTTCATCCGCCCCTTATTGTCCATGATAAATTAGGTAAACACCTGCCACGGAACAGCTTCCATTTGTTAACGTTATGTTATTTGGATGTTTAACACTGTGAACGTTATGTTAATTGGATATTTTCACTGTGAACGTTATGTTTTGTGGATGTTTTTGACTGTGAACGTTATGCTATTTAGATTTTTTCACTGTTAGGGTTACAAAAAAGATTTAGGCATATTGGTGATATTCTACTTCATAAACATGATTAGATTAAAGTAGTTTGTATTTATTTCAGGGGCGCACCAGCAGACATTCCAGCTACGAATTAGAGAGCACTTGAACTTTTAACACACAATTGTTCTGAAACAATCTATATGCATGTTAATTGCAGAAAGGCCAATCTCTTTATATAAGCGAAAAGTTTATCATTTTTTTGTATTTATGAAAATAACCGTTCAAACGAAAAGTAACAAAATTGATCAATAGCCATACCCAGAACAAACTGTTTTAGGGAAGTGTGGGACGTGATGCAATGGATAAAGCGTAGAACTTTACAATTAGCCGCTGCATGCCTGCCTTGTGAGTTAAAGGCTCGCTTGGTGCAAAATTTTCAGAGAAATATGATATTTCTCCTCTCTCCACGCTGGGACATTTATGTGTCAATGTTGTGGGATAGAGATGGAAATTATACACGATTATAAAATCACTAGCGCAAACCGTTTGCAGTGATGTATTCTCCCCGAGGAGTAGAAATGGTACATTAATTAGGTCCAATCACCAGGGATACTATGATGTAAGTCGCCATGTAGCCTGTAGACATATGATGAGCTGGATATGTGCGCCATTTTTTTGCTAAATAAACATTAAACAAAAAAATATTAAGAAAAATAAAGGTAATAATATGATAATTTGTATGTGAATTGCATGTATCGGTGACACGTGAATTATTTGTGAGTGACTGTTATTAAAACAACAAACTTTATCTCTATCTCCCATTGCAAAACTGCACGAGTAAATGTATTTTTACCATTATAAAATTCACGAACTATATCGAATTTATCAAAAACATGTTGTTTGCTCATTCTATAAACATATTGAAACGTCAAAATAATCACTTCTAAAGACTATTCTATTTTTAAGTCCACTCGGTAGGTTGGTGGTACACATGCATTATCATGGAACCTGCCATATATCACTACCATCACACAGGATGAGTTTGAATATTGTCATGGACACGAATATTTACTTGTTGACTAACTAAGTTTAAAGGGGATAATCATAATATCTACACTTATATTGACCCCCCCCCCCTCCATAGAGGTTTCTCAATGCAGGAGGCCAAACGGCTATCATAATATTTTTATTGTCATAGCAGCATTTTTTCTCCATCCATTCGTAAAACTAAATATTGGGGAAACCTCCGTGACCGAGAGGTAGCGTGCTCGACCTCAAGACTGCCAGGGTGCGAATCCTGTGTCTGGAGAACAGTGTCATCTGATTCATCTCGTGAACCATCTCCTGGCCCAGTTTAGCCTGTATGTGCACAACAGTGGCCCGGCCGAAAATCCTAATCATTTCATATTTGTCATAGCAAATTAACATTTTCCTGTCTGAGAGATGTGAGATTTCGGAATACTGAACCTTCGGAATAATAAGCCTTCGGAGCAATGAACCCCTATTTCGGATGAATGACCCTTCGGAACAATGAACCTCTATTTCGGAACAATGAACCTTCGGAGCAATGAACCCCTATTTCGGATAAATGACCCTTCGGACCAATAAACCTTCGGCACAATAAACCTTTTTTTCGGAACAATGAACCTTCGGAACAATGAACCTTCGGAACAATGAACCTTCGGAAAAATGGACCTTCGGAAAAGCGGACTGTAACCGTCAGAACGACAAGTGCACACCTAAAATGTTTTCTGAAGAAAACAACATGTTCCCTGGTAAAGTGCCAAATGAACTGCAGGGTTTAAGCATAGTTGAAGAACAACTAATATGTAAAATATCACCATGCATAAATGTACATATGTTAAAACATGGAGGGATTGCTTCAAGTGGTTACTGCGTGACTTTCCCACAAGATGTTAGTGAGCCTGCAGGCTTTCAGCAGATGTAGATGTCATCAAAGTGAGGAAATTGGGGAGAAATGAAACGTCAAGAGAGTTCCTTTTTCGTAGATTCAAAGTGGAGCAAGCCCCCCCCCCCCCCTAAATAAACAAACTTTAGACCTATTTTGAAGAAAGGTTGTGCCAATGTCAAAAAACAACTTTGAACCAATTTCTGGGAAAGTTAATGAGGGCGACGACATAATAAAACTTTGGACCAATTTTTTGAAAAAAGTTAATGTGGGCGATGTTCCGAAGGTTCTATGTTCCGAAAGTACTCTGACAACAACAGTATTCGAACCCCAGAGCTTAGGCCCACCTACCGACAATGATGTCACCCCACTAACAAAGGCTTTATCTTAACAGAACAGACAGTAAAACTGTTAAAATTAATAAGTGTTATGTTTAGCAGGGCTCTGTGAGCTCTGCTGGCTACCTCAAATGAGAGTTCTCATTAGGAGTAGGTGCAGACTAGTGCTGGTAAATGGACTATATTTTTTTCACTTTGTACCAGCACTGTCTTGCATGATAATCTAAATGATGTTAGCCATTTGTGCCACAAAACCAGATGCATCAACATCGCTCATTTGTCAAATGAAGACAAATCTACTAAGGCATGTAGGCGAATGTGCTTGGACAATGGCGTTTGTCACAACCATCCCACATTTCCAGACTGCAAGCTGTAATTTTCAAAACAAAGAAATACATGCTAACCCGATACAGATCTACACACCACTTGAACGTGTCCGACTAGGCCTATAGACTACACCTTATTTCAGCACAAAATAATAAGGAGTGGTGGATTCTGACATTTATCTTTTTTTTAGCAGGTGCAGTTTTCCTACTACACGTATACAATGCCATTAGTTTACAGTAATGCTCCCCTTATATCAGAATTAAATAATGCAAATACGTTTAACAAGATACACCTAAGTCCCATTATCCATTTCTCCCATTTGAATTGATCAAAATCAAATGTGTAGATCTAATTCTAATATCAATACAACTATACACTGTACAACTGTAAATATTGATATGCATGCTCAGCAAGTTTAGTATTCGAATTTACTCTTTAATTCGTTTTGGGCAATAATGAACAAAGCTTCCTAATGAATTACTATTTTGCATAACTGTGAAAGTGCTAATCGTGCCAAATCAGTTATTATTAGTCGTATTCAAAATTAAAGCCCATTCGAGTAGCTGTTTTCGTCATCAACGTTTTCTGGTTTAGTTATTATCCTACTCGATTGGCTGTTTGATTTTTTTCCGTCGTCGACGTAACGAGATTGTTGAATGACCTTATAGACGAAAAAACGTCGATGACGAAAACAGCCACTCGAATGGGCCTAATGTAGAGCAATGCAATGATCAGTGATATATTTGGATTGCAGTATCTTTGGAATCAAGTCGCACAAATGCTAGTAATTTTTAAAGGGACTGGCCCAGGCTAAAATCATAAAAAAATCGGTGATTTTATTTTGGCTTCTGAATATGACCATATGATGTAAACATGTCCATAGACTAGAGCTGCAATTTTTTTTAAAATTTTCTGCTGTGCATTCACCAGTTAGGCTAGATATATAGATACGAAATTCCTGATTTCTAATTATGGACAACCATGGCAAAAATAAGAAATACGGGAATTTCGTCTCTATATCTAGCCTAACTGGTGAATGCGCAACAGAAAAATTAAACAACTTTTGCAGTTCTAGTCTATGGACATGCTTACATCATATGGCTTGCTAACATTTATCCCAAAGAGCTCCAAAAGAGGTGGGGAAATACCAACGGCCTCCATGACAGGGTTATGCTTGGCAAGACGTTCCTATAGTTCGGGGCTTCATCCCAAAACCATACAAAGTGACAATGGATCACACTTTGTGGCCGGCGTATTCAAGTAGGTCAATTCAAGACCGATGCAGTACTTCAATTTAATGCATTGAAGCTTACTGTACGTTAAATTATGTAATTAATCTAACAATCTAAGAACGCTGCCTGGCAAAACCATAATATATTTGATATTGTGCCGTCACAAATTGTTCCTCAAATAAGCAGAATTAGGAAATAAGCTTACATTCATTTAAAGCAGCAAATTGCTACAGACAGTAGAGTTGTCAATAAAAAAAATAGTGCATGTATTGGTTGCTGGACATGGGAATGTTAACATAAAAATTCACTCTTTAAATGTATTTTTACCAGTCAATCAACATTATTATGAACAGAAAACACTTAGTTAAAAAGCAAAAACAATGTGGAGGTTAGATAGCTTTATTTTAATATACTTTAGGACAATATTAATTATTCTGGATCAATAGTATTATTATTTCGACTGATATGGTATGTCATAACAAAGTTGGACTAATATACAGCATATTTCATTTAACTTAATCTCCCAAAAGACTGGGTTTATAATTTAGTTGATCATTGATTAACCGTTTAGCCATTTTTTGTTGTGATCTAATACTTTACAAATGTGACTTATTTTATTACAAGATCAATTATAAATGATACTGTGCATATATCGGGTCCATTCTATGTACTTTTAAAAACATTTTGTTTAATTGTGATAAATTGAATTACTCCGGCAAAATAATTTGATTGCGGTTCCTAAAAAAATCATAGTCTGCCCCTTAAAAACTCATCCACACACCTGCAAGCCGTATATAGCCATCATATAGATTAGGCATACTCGAGGTAAAAATATTTGGTTATTAATACCATCGAATGGGATGATTTTTTTTCTTTTGTGGGTCGAGGGGGTTGTGGTTCAAATGTCGCGGGGCAACCAATTTTAATGAATGATTTATCCCCTGTTTTGGGGTTATTTACTCCTTCTCACCGGGCTTGACCCTCTGGGCTACTTCGGAAAAAGCTTCAAACTAGAGACAATCCCTTCACTCCATCTTGGAAGGATGACAAAAAGCCCCCAGCAGGGGATCATATGTATGACAGTTTCGAAGAAAAGGATGTACAATGGTAAGTTCAAAAGTGAACATTACATTACTATATATGTGCAAAATTGTAGTACTTATTGAAGTACACATTGCATGTGTTTATTTTATCATTTACAGGATTGATACGAATATACTCGCCGTCAAATTAAAAATGATCAACCAGGATCGCATGATTTTCGGCGATTTCTCCGTCAATTTTAAACCGATTTTCTTGAAATTTTCTATTAAAATCCTAACACGGGTAAAAATTTCGCAAAATAATATTTACTATTTCAAAAATTGGACCATTTGCCATGTAATAAAATTCTAAAATTAGTTTAATGGATGTAAAGAGAAACGTCGTAATTTCAATTCATTACATGTCAAATGGTCTAACTTTTGAAATACGCTATATAATTTTACGAAATTTTCAGGGCTGTTAGGATTTGAATAGAAAATGACCTTTGCAAAATTTTAAGAAAATCGGCTAGAATTGACGGAGAAATCGCCGAAAATCATGCGATCCCGGTTAATGTGACGGCGAGTATAGTAGTATAGGCCCAGACAAGCTGTGATGATAATTTTTTTCCAATAATGTTTCGTAACAAATGCTGCTGTTTTTTTTACTACTCTCAACCCTTACTTAATTTATTCAAATTTTCCGCCTGAAATTGTGTCTAGCTTCCGCGAACCACAACATCAATTGGCTGAAATTACTCATATTTGTTTAATTTGAGCACAAATATTTGCAAATCTTGATGTCCAGACACACATTTCCTTCCTAATAACAGTGGTTTGGTCAATTAAAAAAATAGATAAAAACACCAATAGTGGTGATCAGTAGGATAAGGGTTAACCCTTTAAGTCCTCACGATGCATTAAAGCATCATTTTACATCCCTGAAAACAGACCTAATTTTCCTACAATAAAGGGTATTAGAAAGAAAATTTCCATGAAACTGGTTTAACATTACATGGCAATTTTCTTTAATTTTTAAACGACATCAAATCATCTTCATCCATTACAAGCCGAGAATTGCGACAGAACAATTGAAAGAATGAACGAGTCAGTGTGTGAATAACTGTAAGAGCAGTGTTTTATGGCTCCATGGGTTTTAACCTGAAATGTTAGGGTAGACTACGACTGACCAACGAATCAATACGATATAATACTAATAAGCCTGCGAACTGATACGAACCAATATGACACAGGTAGAATGTAACTCGAGCCAGAGCCAACTTATATGACCTGCAACCGATCAGTACGAACTAGTAGTAGAAGTAGTAGTAAATCATTGTTTTACGTCACTTTTTGGTTCAAATGGTATTTTAGGTATCATTGTAATACGATAAAAACGTTGTAGTCAGTTGATGAGTAAGTAAGTAAGTAAAATATTTTTTAACGTCATTTTTCGGCCAGTATGGCCATTTCAATGACAATTCAGACTAAAATAATAATATGATATTTTGAACAGTAAAAGTGATAAAAGTAAAAGGACCAAACTGATAATAGTATGTCCGCACTAATAATACATTGAGATAAAAACGATTGATGATAACATGATAGTGCCTATATGTAGCGAGTTTTGTATTGAGTATACATTCTAAAAAGCGCCGATACACAATATAAATTAACACAAAAAGATGACAAAAATAATTATAATTAAAAGTCATAAAACAGTATCTTCGTCAAAACAAATATATATATAATAAGATTAATAAATCAAGCTTAATATATTTTTGTGTAAAAATATTTTGAGAATAGGACCAATCCCGGTTCAGTGCCAATTATAATAATAATATCTTTATTTCAAGAGGGTAAACCCAATGAGCATTCACCCATCTTCCTTGGGACCCTCAAAACATTATATATACAAAATACTTTATATATACAAAATACATGAAATGAATATAAACAGAATAAAATAATTTATAGTATGTAGATACAAACATGATGAGCGAAGTACAATAAAATAATAACATGGTTAACATGGTTCTTGACTATATACGTTAAAGGTAGTTAGCTTAAGATATATATATATTTTATTGGCATGGTTAGTTTGGATGTAATCACATACAGAATTAAAATATTAGGTGGCATTGCCATAATAAAACACAGGATGCTTTGAAAATGTTGACTACATAAAGTATAATTAACTGGCATTAACAAGATATTAAGAAAGATGTTTCCCGCACCAAAACCAGAGATCAAATAGCTACTATGTATAATAAACATATGATATGTAGCAGCAAAAAAATACTCTGGAAAGCGTAGAAATCTAAAGATAGATAAATTTGCATAATTATGTTTAAACAAGTATGTAATTAAAACTTCATTATCACACGTGTTCCCAGCAGAATCAAATGCTGGCCAAGTCCGGCACCCTCCCAACACCAGGCAGAAGCCCCGCGCCTGCCAGGAACAATAATACAGCTACAGTATGATTATATATATATACAGGTCTTGTGCAATTACTTGAAATTATCTGTATTTATTTTCTTCCAATGTTTTTTTATTATACAATTGTTTGAATTTAGCAAATGTTTCAGATTTGTTTATATTCTCTGGTAGTGCATTCCAAATAATTACGCCTGTATAGGAAAATTATTTGTGATGTGTTCTAGGAACGAATAATTTGTTGAAGATCTGAGGGAATATTTTGAGTGATCTTTAATATTAGTAAACAGAGTCTGTATATATTGGGGTGCACTACCAGTTACAGCTTTATAGACTAGACTGACCTGTTTAAATTTTACGATTTCATCAAAGGGTAACCATTTGGGCTCTTGAAACATGTGTTTGCTTGGTGTTAAAGGAGGTGCTTCTAATATTAATCTTGCAGCTTTCTTTTGAATTTTAATTATCCTGCTTTGATTTTCTTTTGAACAAACGCCCCAAACTGAGCTGCAATATTCAATTAGTGGTTTGACATAATAATCATAAAATTTAATTCTAAATTCTAATGGTAAATATTTTCTAATTTTCTTAAGAATAAATAATCTAGAAGAGGTGCACTTTTTAACCTGAGCAACCTGCATACACCAGGAAAGTGTTTTATCTACATTTACACCTAATAATTTAGTACTATCTACTTCGTCAATCATTGTATTGCTTATCTTTACATTTTCAAAATGGTTGTTAGTCTTTTGTTGAAAATTTGGTTGACTATTTGAGATAAATAACGTTTTAGTTTTTTCTATGCTCAATACCATTTTGTTACTTATGCACCATTTATCCAAACTATTTGCACAGTTTTGCAATTGATCAATTATTTCATGTTTGGATTTGTTTTTCACACTCGCAACGGCATCGTCTGCAAATAGATTTATGTCGCTTAAGTGTTCTTCTAGAGATATATCGTTAATGAATACAAGAAACAGGAGTGGCCCTAGTATAGATCCGTGGGGCACTCCGGATTTAATTTTTAAAGGGTCTGACTTTGTACCATTTATTTCCACCAGCTGTTCCCTATTATTGAGGTAAGATTTAAACCATTGTAGTGAGGCATGATTACATTTGTAAATTTCAAGTTTTTTGATTAATAGATCGTCATCTACTAGATCGAATGCTTTGCATAAGTCTATAAGCAACAACCCAATTTGATTGCCTTTATTTAGTGCTGAGAGCCAGGTATCTACCATAAGGGTAAGTGCAGTTTCACATAAATGATTTGCCCTAAAACCAGATTGCTTTTGATGAAGTAAATTGTAGGATGTCATATATTCATAGAAATGAATTGCGACGTGTTTTTCTAATATTTTAGAAGTTATTGGTAAAATTGATATGGGGCGATAATTGCAAATGTCTTCCTTCGAATCTTTTTTGTGGATTGGGGTAACTCCTGCCATTCTCCAAGTGTCTGGGAAGCACCCCGTTTTAATGCTAGAATTTTTACTATTGAATCTGTTATATAAGGAGCTGTTAATTTGATAAATCTAGCACTTATA
>OZ024913.1:82398038-82490591 GCA_964017125.1 Flabesymbios commensalis
CCCAGAAATCAAATGGTGCGTCCCTAACGGGGAATACCAGGCACAGCGTCAGTAAAATAGTCCTGAGTTACATCGCGCCACAAGTCTTCAGTGCATACACCACGTAGATTAAGTGTAGATATGGTGTTTAGACTGCAACCTGTTCTGCCATGTATGTGATGATAACACTTGATATTTTGGCGAAAATCCGCATAAAACTACAGTGCCTGGGCACTGTTGGGTGGGCGAAAATACAGGTTTGTGCGGAAGTCAGGAGGTTGAAGACGGCGACAAATCAGATTGCTGTAAATTAAGTCTGTGACGTCACGCGAGGATTTCCCACTTCTAATTAGCTTGACATACCAGGGGATTGTCTAATAAGGAACTATATTTAGCTAAATTTAACATGTATTTATAGAAAATATAGGTCATTATGTCCTTTTGGAGGGTATTCCCGGTATGTTACAAAAAAAATTCAAACACCTTTGATTTTATTCTTTGGTAATTTTCTGGAAAGAGCTCATCAATACGATTGCAATGGTGAAATAATTATGTTCCTAGGTAGTATACTCACCGAGTTATGTGGATTTTAAGGTTAAGAAATATCGCATTTTTTGTAACAATTGTTATATAATAGTTTAACTAAGCAAATTGTGACCCAAATACATAAATTATTGCATTTTTACACCTATTTTTCAACATTACTTTTTTGATTTTGAAGATATTGCTATAAAATTTTCAGGACAATTGCACACCATATTTATCTTTGTGTTGGAATTTATTTTTTGAAATTTTAGCGAAAAAATTACCTAATTAGCATAATTTATGCAAATATCAGGAATATATAATTAGTCGGTAATCACCGTTATTTGATACATTTATGCAAATTATACTCATTTTTTTTTTACATGTAATAATGCGAATATAGCTGTCAGTAAGTGAGAGATATGAAACAGAACAATTAATTATGAATTTAATAGAACTGGAAGATGCTAATTAGCATAAATTTGCATAAATTATTGATTTTTCATGCAAAAAACAAGCACGAATGGTCTATTTTTGAGATATTGCCATATTGTTTTTGGACTGTTGGATATAATTTTTCATTTTTTTTAGTTGGCGATCAATATTGGTCAAAAATGTAGTGAAAAAGTGCCTAATTTGCATAATTTATGCTAATTTAGGTCAATAATCAGCATAAATTTGTTTTTTAATATATTTACAAAACAAATTTATGCAAATTATGCCATGTTCATAGCTGTAATGATGCAAATATGACTTTATAATAATGAAAAATAACAAATAGAATACTTAATTATGAATAAATTAATATGGATGAGACTAATTAGCATACATTTGCATGAATAGCGGAAAAAATTGGGATATTTCTGTTTAAAAACCTACAGATGTCTATATGAGCCAGGAACATAATTATTTTACCGTTGTAAAGGTATTGATAAGCCCTTTCCAAACAATTGCATAATAATCAAATCATAAGTGTTTTATTTTTTGTGACATTTATACCCACTCTTGAAAGAAGTATATGTCACAACACTTTATGGCAACATCATATTCTCCCCTTTTCCCGGTCGCATCTGGTCGTTATTTGCGGTTCATCCATTCTATTTTGACAATGCTTTTTTCCATTCCTATAATCTGATAATAATTATCACTTAAATATTACATTTTGGATATGCCTACATGCCCTTGTGTACTATTTTTGCTCTAAGTGTGCACTACTACTTTAAAAAAAAAAAAAATATTAGTCATTCGTTTGGTTTTGATATTCTTCTCATATTATTATTACTAATTACGCAACTCTCTATTAGATGTCATGATGCAAGTTTTGCCTTATAATTATTTATAACTAGTGTGAATTATTGAACATGATACTAGAATGAAAAATGGACATGACTAATTAACAACTAGCATCAGAATAATTATTACAATGTTATACAAATTCAAAGTAATTAAGACAAATATAATTTTTTCTATGTTTAATTAGTAAAATGTCAACAGTTATAAAATGCATAATTGATTAAGTTTCAGTTTGGTTTGCTCAAAATCCTATTAGGCCTATCAATTTGAAATGATCTTTATGGAACAGCTAGAAACAAGAAGATATGAAAATGAATACTAACAAATGGATCACGATCATCAGCAATTGGTTCCTTGCATAAATTATGCATAAATACAACACATTAATTAGTAAAATTGTAAAAGCAAATCCATGAGGCTATAAAACTATTTGAATAAAAAGCCCCACAACTGCATGAGGTAAAAGATTTTTTGTTAAAAATATCAAACAAGTAATTTGATGACCATATATGCACACATGCAGTTTCGATCCCTTGCTGTTAAGAGATGAGTACAAAAATTGGGCTTTTGTCAACCCGGGATCCCCCACTATAATGGGGATGCCAGAGGCATTCATCAGGTGGGAGGTGACAGTAGTAGCCAACATCTTAAGTGTACAATACTTACAACTATATACTTTCTTAAACATTCTTTTTAATTAATATGACCTCCATATACCCTTGAGTGGTTACCTTATGTAAAAAGAAAAGAAATTGACCTAGTACAATTTGTTGATCAAATTCCAGATTTCGAAAATGCCCTGTAATAGTCTGAGAAAATATAGATAGCTATGTTATTGACATTGAAAAGACAATAAGACTTATTGTACATATATAATCACATAGTAACACATTTGTTATATTTAATGTGATATTTACAACACTAGTAGTAACAGTACATAGGTGCAATCACTGCAGTATATACAAGTTGTGATATCACTTAACAATCACGACATAGCCATTGACATATATTCAGTATTTACACAAGGACAGAAAACCTCCCAGACCTCAAAGAAAGAGTCAGTTGACAAAGCAACTCTGACAGTTTCCTTAGGGTCCCACCGGTCCAATAACACAGGTGGCGGGAAGGGTCCCCTAAAATTAAATAAGGAAACGAGCCCTAAACTTATAAGAATAATCCCAAGTGAAATTACACTTAATATAGGCGGATGTCCAGTGTCAGATCTTGAAAAGTATCATGAATACAAGAAACAAAAAATGTCCATATTGTGTCAATATATTGAATACATGCAAAAAGTATTCTAATATGCATCTGGAAAAAATACAACTTCCTCTTAAATTGGACATTTAGTACAAACAATGGCAAATCAAGTACAATTCATGACAATACATGTCAAAAAAACTATACAGGGCAGATAAAGGTACCCACTCAACAGTAAACCTCCCCTCACAGCCACACCAACACCACCTTTCAACCACAGTTTTTCAATAGAGTTGGCAGTAATAGAAACAACTTTTCCATGTATTGTATAAATTACAAAAACATTAATTTTAACCTTTGAAAAATCTATTGTAAATTTTGGATGCTAAATGAAAACATGTATTGGATGAACATGATAAATAATGTTAACTTACCTCACCAATGGTGTAAAATGTAAACCAAGAATTGAAAAACTGTGGTTTTTAATAGAAATCACTCTTAACCATGCCAACTGTTGCATTTGTGACATAATATATAAATCAAATATATTTTTAATAAATCATCTCACATTGATATATTCAGTATCAGCAATGTAAAAAAACACATTTTAAACAACGGTGAACTTTACAATTTAATATTTACATTGACAACGATCTGCAATAAGACTTACGTCATCTTAATTAACATAGTAAGATGTTTTATGCATTTGTTATCATTATAGAATATTAAGTAATAGTCAATTTATTGGCTAGTGTCAGCTCGTTAATCGTTGGGCCGCCCCACTGGCAAAGCATGTTGCACGTGCACAGACAAAGCTTTTAAACGTAGTATGGATGATAGATAAACTAATAATCATATAACACATTTGCGATTCCAAAGCAGCATATTGACCATGTTAATGTTTAAAACTATGTGGTGTAACATGTAAAAGTCAACAACTTCGACACCGATGTGTGTGCTCAAGTGAACAAAGCTTGCGACATGATATATAACAATTTTTAATTATGATACTGAAAATATCCTGCCTAGAGAACTCAGGCCATGCAAAGTCCTTTTTCACTAATTTAGATCATAAAAGCATGATAATATGGGGCCAGGGTGACTCCCGGGACAAACAGTTATTAAATCATACCGTTTTCAATCAAAACCTAGTTTATACCACATAGTTGCTGTTGCATTGGAACAAAAAAAACATTCCAGACCTCATAGAGAAAATCAGTTGACGTAGCATCACTGAAATCCTCCATAAGGCCCCACCTCGTCTGATAACAAAGGCGACGGGAATGTCCCTAAGCGGCCCTGAACAGCCAAAATAAATAAAAATCCCAATGGCAACAGCACTCCTCATACGTGGCAATACACTAAGTGAGACCATAAAACATGATACTATGGGGCCAGGGTGACTCTGTATTTTAATTGTATTAGTCATCGGCTTATTACTATAATATTAGTGTAATACCAAATCTATTTAGATATCTATTTATAATATAATCAAATCACCAAGAAGAAAATCGACACCTAGAGCAAAAACTGACATGTCGTAATCAGTTGCACCCTCATAAATGTCATCTTTGGACCAATATGCTACTCTATAAATAGGTTTTCCGTTCTTTCTTTTGAATTTCTCAATTTTACCATCATACAAAATAGCTTTACCGTCTTCAAACCACACATGGCAAAGATTTCTGTGAACAATCTGGCCTTGTAATAGATTTGTCAATATCAATTTCTTTTCATTATCAAAATCAGGGAAATTACTCAATAATTCAGTTAAATCAGAATTTTTAAGTTGCTTTCCCAACTTGTTACGCTCAGTGGTGTCTCGTTTCTGTGATTTTAGCCTCTCGTTTCGAAATTTCCAACCTAAGTTCTTTTTGTCCTAATCTCAATTTTGCTCTCTTCTTTCTTGAAAAAAGACACTACCCTCTTTAAAATAGAATTTTGCTCTTCCGAACCCAAGCTATCTAGAAAAGGGGCAGTTTTGTTTTTTTTGCCGCGGATTTTTGAGGACATATATTCTATTGAGGCATGTGGGGATTTTTCCTGTGCAGCACTAAACATACCCATGATTTCTTCTGCATCGATATTATGGGACCTAGCAGATTTTGTTACAAAAAATAACTCATCTGATATTTCAAGCTCAAAATATCTTGAATATTGGTTGTTGAGTACAGTACAAACTGCATCAATGCTGCATTCTACCATTTTGATGAATAAAGTAGTGTCCCTTGGAGTATTTTGTAACACCTGAACAGAATTGTCCAATGTGTTGCCAAAAAAATCTGTTGTCCTAGCTAAAACGCGCATGGGATTTTGTTTTTGTTCCTGCAAGGTTTCTATTAAGTTAATCCCGTCAAGATGTGGGAATCTGGTTCCCGTCTGATGTATAAAATGTTTTCATCCAAGGCCCTGTCAGAAGTTTCCCAAAAAGACCTAAAACCTGCATTTCCAATTTACCAGCTAAACTAGACATGTCATGGAAAATTTTTGCACGGAACCCATTGAGGCTAGTACCAATCTTCAAGTACTTCAAAAAAAGATCGTAATGCTGAATATATACTCCACCTATGTGGAATAGTACATGCAATCGATTTCCCCTATATCTGGGCACAATACCGAGTTTGAGATTTTCGTTTTCCAGAAATATTTTAAAGCCGCGGGGATCACCCTTTCCATCTTTATATTGCAATTTGTTCATTTGAAGAACAATTTTACCAGCTACACAATCACTACCATATAGTTGACTACTTATCTTTTGTGATGACTCCAACTTTGCAAGTGAGGATCGAACAGATGTGGAAAAAGAATCTAAGGGGTGTAGATGACAGTTTAATTCATTCAGAGATTTATCCCACTCTTCATTTAACAATCTAATAGCTGCATGATTTGCTGCACACCTATCTGTCATGGTATTACTTATATTGTTAATTAATTTTGCTTTACATTCTTCAAAGGATGATTTATTGAAATAGGAATGGACTTCAGCTAAATTATCGATTGTGTCTGAAATATGTTCTTGATAATCATGTGCTGTACCACCAGGCAGCTGATCAACAGCAAGTACAATGCACTGTGTTTCAGTAGTTATGTGGATGCTGTTAATATGTACCCCTTTTTGTGTGGCTGCATCAAAACCTAGTGTATTATTTTTAATCTGAAGGATGACTTGCGCTGCCTGCAATTCCGAAATCATCATATTTTCAACTGCTGACCTACTCGGATATATCTGTTTCAAAAGTCCCAGTCTACAAAAAAATTGGGCAAAGACATCATGTACATTTTTGCTGGGAACCTGATTCACGATGCAATCATAAACAAGCTAACGTGCTTTAGAAGAAAATGTTTTCCAATCCTTGATATTTATTACTTGATTATTTTTAAGTTCTACAATTTCATCATCTTGAGTTATACATTTGTCTTCCAGAATTCTATATCGTTTATTTGATTCCTCTAAATTGGACTGAAGTATTTTAAGTTGTTTATCTTTTTTTATTTTCAATGAATCCTTGTTTGTGTCATGGTATTTATTTAATTTATTATGAGCTTTTGTCAAATTTCATAATTTCTTTTTTAAATCAGCAATCTGCATGCTATGAAAAGTGGTTTTGGTTTTCTGTTTTAAATTTTCATATTGTTTGACTTTCCTTTTTAATTTTTGAGATATAACTTTAACTGGCCCATTGAATTGTTGTTTCAAAAGTTTTGTGTTTTGATTATATCTGATTCTTGCTTCTGATTTTTCTCTTAATACTTCATGTAAGCGATTTCGAAGATCTTTGCATCCATCACATTTATTTTGATTACGTAATGAATCTTGTAATCTGGAGGTGGACATATTCAATGTCTGCTGTGTAGTCTCATCAGATACTGTGGCACATTGAGGCATAGCATAGCTTGTGGATGGCTCTGGGGAAGGCATAGATAAATCATCCTTGTCACTCTGTATACTGATTAGATCTGAAATCCTATTATCTGTCACACTCAGAGACGTACTGTCTTTTTTAGGAGTGGAGACCGGTATATTAAATGAATCTTCAAAAAAGATTTGAATCTAGTGAATTGATCAATTTCTTTAGATATCCGCTTCTTGTATACCTCCATCTAATGTTTCAGCTTATTGAGTAAACGGTATATCATGCAATGTCCAGCAACATGAGTTTCAGGATATGTGTCCATGATTAACTTTGTTGCAGGCGTCAGAGATGACTTCAAAATGCAGATCTGAAGAACGTGCCCATTTCGCAAATTGCTGAACTGTGAGGGCAATCCACTATAATGATCAGCAATATACTTTGTACCCAATCCTGGTTCTCGATTGGAACTCATGATTTTAGATACTACTAAGCCTAACTTTAGTTTTACTACTTCCAATTAACAAATCAATAGTCTACTTCAAATTAACTTAATGCTGAGCGATGGGCAGCGTAGGCCCAGTACATACACAGAACCTCGGAAACAATGTGTTAGTGGTAGCGCAGTGAACAGTCTGCAAACAGTAACAATATCTTCTACAAGCTGAGCGATAATATAAGGAAGCGCCAACTTTGAACGTTACAATTTCACTGCATCGCTATGCTAACCGCATGACCGGCGCATTTGAAACAGCAAGAATAGTGGAGTTGCAGAATGGCTTGTAAAAACCCAGCGCAGTCTACCTGGCTGCTAATTTTTTTTTAGTTAAGTGCAGAAAAGAATAATCTTTTATCTTAAATAAAAAATAAAATTAGAGCAATCAAGAAAGCAGGTGAGTTCTCAAAACAAAGACGACTATAAAGTTGATACGTTCATAGCTCAGTCGATATTGAATTGAAAAGAAATATCAAAGCGAGGCTGGCATGACGTAATCGTATGGCAAGCCGTGTGTAATTTCCATAGAATCGGACATTGATAAGTTTGTCAAATAAGCTGAAAAAAATGGGTTGCCTTGCAAAAACGGCGAAAATCGCGTGACAGGAAAATGGGGAGAATATAACGTCGTAAATATCGGACTTTGTAACATACCTGAGTATCACAGTGCAGTACAGCAGCGGTCAAAATTCGGGTCTCGAGTATGTTTTTTTCCTACAAAAACGTGAGCGGTGCGTTATTTTGGTTTTATGTAGATTTGAACACACCATTTATCCTGGAGCGACTTCCGACTGATTGTGTTGGAGCAGGTCACATATATACAAGCTGATCATCCCAACTACAGCGACCGTCCTCTTGCCAATACTGCAAGTGGATCACACGTCGCTCATCCTTTATGTCAAAGCCCAGCCAAAAGCAATGGTGGCAATCACCACACGCACACAACTGTTCACTAATAGTAATTGTGTCAATATCTGATCTTGTGCTGCATTGGACAAATGGGCATGCTATTTGGCTATAAGAAAATGTTCTGATTTCTTCTGATGACCATGCATTAATCAAAGCATCGAGCAGATCTGAGGTCCCGTTAATTGTTCTGAAAAAGAAAAAACCTAATTACTAAAAGCTCAAAGAAAGTATGGAATATGAGAATGAAATCATCAGTTGTATAAATAACCGTACCGACAGTAGATGATTGTTTTATCTGCCTTGTCCATGTGGTCTTTGGTGTTTTCTTGTCTCATCACTCATCAGGTTGGGGATTTTTGTTGGTCCTAACCTCCAAGTATATGTTGGGTCTGCAGTAGAAAGAAACAGATTCTTGACAAGTAGGTGTATTTGTTCATGCATTCCATGCTCGTCAATTTTACATAACGCATCAGTGTTATTATTATTATTATCACTATCGTTATTATTACTATTAGTGAAGAAAATGCATCTCTTATCCCATAGAGAATAGCTTCATAGATGCAACTTGTTTTGATGGTATATTATCATACGTGCTTTTGGAGACCGCAGATGTTAATGGCAGAATAAAGACATTACCTAGCAAACATTATACATCAACCAAATGTTGGACCAATTTTGGTCCAAGAATTGATCGGTGCCTAATGTATGTTGTATGCCTCTGTTGATCGCGAGGAGTAGTGCAATTCACTGAATATATATGTCTTATGTCACTAGCATATGTATACCTGTCTGGTCGTTTAAAGTAAATATGAACAGATAAGTAGTTATGAGACAAATGTGTATGCAATTACAATCGATAATCAATATTTTAGTACACCAGTTATGATACAGCTGAAAAATTAAATAGTGGATCTAGATTCACAGTCTGTGAAGCAAATGTTTGATTGAACATGCAAGTGCTGTAAAAACATTTGAAAGCATACGATGTGCAATCAAAAAGTTTCAGAGGGATAAGCTGAGTGAACGTAGGAACTTCAAAAAGTGACAATTCATCCTAGTTCTCTTTCACTAAATCTCCCGACATTATCATACTACATTCACCAACAACCTCCATTTCTCACTTGCTCCACTCACAGCCATCTTCAAGTTCTCAACCATTTTCTTTCACTTGTTTCTTCTTCTACACACTCAACGCACATCTCAACGCACCCACTACAGCTTTCCTTTTCACATAATCATCCTTCTGCACACTCTTTTCACATAATCATCCTTCTGCACCCTTTTTTGCAAACTCCATCACTTCACTCTTTTGTCACAATCTTCTTATACATCACACACTCTCTATCGTACCCATATAAGCATGTGGCCTTTCTCTCACCATGAAATCTAACAAACCGAAATCACGCTCCACAGTTACACTCGTCAATGGCACACTTTTACTCTCAGGCATTTGTTCTTCATTCATATCGGTATGTACACCACCAGGCAACTGCTCGTGCAGCATCTTCTGAGTTTTGGAGGCTAAACTCGCTAAGATGAGCTCAAGAACTTGCTGATTTATTATTTGCATGTGGTACACTCTCCATCCCAAGCTGTACACGCAAAAAACGACGAAACTGTGCAGGTTCACCATACCTTTTACACCCTTGATCGTGCACAGTCTTGCATACAGTTCGCACAAATTGTATCGTTTTCACACACCACTTCTGCCAGGCACCACACTACATGCACCAACAACATTTTCAGAGCTTTTCCCATGTGCATGAACTCACTTCTGCCTGCTCAGCCAAAGCTATTACAAAATGCATGCCATAACAAGGGGGGTATAGTATCTACATTAACATACAAAACGGCAAAAACGACAAGGTGTACGATAATATTCATTAATACTAACATGAAGAATTATTCAACAGCCGTAGCTTTTGACGACATATATCACATTACGCAATTGGTCTTCATTATTGACAAGGTGGAAAAACTTACTTATTTTTTTGAAACATTTCTTTGACATTATCTTGCCTGAGCGACAACCACAAGTGTGTGAAAGGTATACTGCTTAGACTATGAGCTGCTATTATATTTTTTTATGCCAAGGAGTTTCAGCAGTCTCCGGCCATCTGGGCATGTCTGGGGGTAAATCCCCTAGACATGCCCAGAACTCCTTATCTGGCGAGTGAAGGAAATCGCTCTCAATAACCCACCATGCCCTATCACCTCTCCCTCACATCATCATCGGTATAGCATTCATCTCATTATTGCCAAAATTTATCGAAACATAAAGTCGAGACAAAATCTTCATGCACTGTTACTTTAGGGCTAAATTTGGAGAGTATCAAAATGAAAATTCATGTCTATCGTCCTAAAGTAAAAATATAGTCTGACTAAACCATTGATAATAATGTAGAAACCGTTACACAAATGAATGTCCAAAAAAGAAAGAGTTTTTGTCAACATCATTACCATGGGGATTTACTAATAATATATCATTTTTTGTGTATCAACATAGGCCTATATGAGGGACTTATAATAATTATAGAATGTACAACGAAGTTCTTATGAATATTATTAAATATAAAAAGTTACTATAGTGTCATTCTACATATGACTACCTGGTGTTGACATTGCTGATTTGTATGTTCTCCACATTGTCGCTTTTGTTGTGCTTGACGGCAGCAGAAGGATGCTACTCCTCTTGAACCCTGGCACACGACCAGGCTGCGGCAGCAGCAAAGCTTGCTCTGCAGCGGATTAAATAAAAAAGCAATGACCCTCTCAACCTCTTCTAGTGACAGTCGACTCCTGTCCATTCTTCGTCCACCTGCCTACTTACGTCTAGTGTGTAGACCATGTTTCTTATACTATGCCTGTAGAGCTGTTAATTTAATTTGAGTAATGCTGAAATGTATCATATGAATAGATATGATTCTGGGTAGCCAGTACTATATAATTGTGTGTTGAGCAATAAATAAATTATTAAATATTTATAAATATCTCACCATATATAAGTAATATATATTAACAGTATGTCACAAACATTGACAGTTTGGAGATAATATTACCTGATTACAGTGCTGTTAGCCTAGCTTTTTTCAATCAAATCATTTTGAAGGCTGGGTGACCGGATGCCTAGAGGCATTCTAATGTAGATGCCACCGAACTGCTAACACTTGTACAGCCAGCTTTACCTTCATTTTTGGCGATATTTTTTACATGCCTGGCTGTCATTTTTTTTTTCCTAGTCGAATACCAGCTTCTTCTTGAATCTTATTCAACGCTTTTATAAAACTCCAATCAACCTTGCCAGATGGTGAGATAATTGAGTCATACGCCTGTAGTAAGTTCGCCGACTAGTTCGATCATCTGACAAGGGTCACACATTACACACATCTGTTGTTGCTCATCATTGGGGTGGCTAAACTTTTTTTTAATTTTTGTGCCGAAATTCCTGGTTTCTTATTTTGGATACGTGAATTTCGTCTATATCTAGTCTAACTGGTAAATGCGCAGCACAAAAATTGAAAAAAACTTTTTGCAGTTCTAGTCTATGGTCATGTTTGGTTACAGGTCATACGGGCCATTGGTCCCACGGGCCATTGGTCCTACGGCAGGAAATAATTTGTCTGGTCAGTTGGACCAACGTTGGGTTGATGCTGAACCGACGTCGTAAACAATTGACAAGCATTATGTTCCTTCACCTATCCCCACCCTTGAAAAACAACCCCCAGAAGCCAGAATGTATAATGATCTAGTCAATTATTCATTATATCATCCTTATGCGCAAATAATTGAAACTTAAAATCTAGAGTCTTAAATGCACTTCATTATCACGGTTATTTCAACCTAAAAACACTCAAGGTCAAATTGTAGAAACACCCGAGATAAAATGATATTTGCAAATTAAACAATTCCTGACATATTTGCTGGACAATCATCTAAAAGCGTTAAAATTAATTTTCTATACGTCATATATTTTATGTCATCACTAATACCACATAAATAGAATCAGAGTATATTTTCCTTGCGAAAAGACAGTAAACATGGCAGACCATTGTGTTTATTCTATTAAACATAATATCAGCCACAATCTAAGGCACCATCCGATCCCCGGTGAGATGATCATGAACTTCATGAACATTCATGAATAGTTCGTGAACAAAAAACTATGAACGTTCATCGACGTGTTCATGAACGGTTCATGAATATTCTTGAACAAAAAATGAGATTTTCATGAAAGTTCATGAGATCATGAACTTATTATGCTCATGAACTCTCACTTTGTTCATGAGCATGGGTTGTTCATAAACGGTCATGAACTCGATTAATTTATGAACCAGGGCTAGTTCATGAACGACCATAGACTCAAAAAATTCATGAACCAGATAGTCAATAAACATTCATGAACGTTAATTAAATGTGTTCATGAACTATTCACGAATGTTCATGAACAACAAATGAGACGTTCACGAAATTGAGGTTGTTCATGAACGACCAGGAACTCAGGTGGTTCAATAATGAACCAGATAAGCCAGCAACACTTAAGTATGTTCACGATGTTGACAAACTAAGTTCTCGTTGATGTTCATGAATGTTCATGAATTGTTCATAAAAATCCAAAAGTCTTTTGACATTTAAAGTACATATAGTATTTTGATTGGGGACTTTTTCTGAGGTTACTTCTTACCTAACATAAGGGTTATATGATAAAAAAAATTGTATATATGATGAAAGCACAATATATATTATTTTACTAAGTGTATGTTATATAATTATAAATACGTAGGCCTACTACAGCTGACATAGTCTAAATCACATAATAACAAATATTTTGATGAGTATAATATACTGTAGTCATCGAGTCAAATGCATACATATACAGACATATGTCCGCATATACATATATATGTATGTACAGACACACGCATACGCACACATATACAGTTGACTCGTTTAATAGATATGACAACTTAAAATAATAATAATCACATACATATCTGTGCTTGGCCAGGAGACCCACACTAAGGCATTACTGCCGCTGTCGTATGAGCCACCTTCAACATTTTGTGATAATTTATCCCACTATTACACAGAACTGAACAGAAAACTGAGAAACTAATTATTTTAAAATACTATGTATTCTGTGGTTGATAATCTAACTCAGAAAGTCTCAATTTGCTAATTAAATAGTTAATTAACCATTGCTTAGTTGACACCGTACTCGCCAGGGTAATTAGGCTCTTATTCACCACAGTTCATGAACAAACCATGAACTAAATTGAGATTTCATGCTCATAAAAATTCATCACAGCTCATGAAACTGTCTCTCATGAACTTTCATGAGCTGGCCATGAACTGAAATAAAACTTACCAAGTTCATAATATTTCGTCAAAATGCATGAAATTCTTTCATGAACTTTCATGAACAAGGTATGAACTGAATTGATTATGAAACTCTCCAATTGACATTCATGAACAACATTAGTTCATCAAGTGTTATTAATATTTATGATTTATTATGAACTGTTTTCAGTTCATGAACTGGCTTGATAAATGTTCTTGAATGTTCATATGGTCAACGCTTCATCTCACCGGGGATTATAAGAAAGGAAGGGTTGATCCAACATTGTCTCAAGGAACTGTTGTAGCAAACACCAGATTTAATCTTTTGTTTCCAACATAATGATCAATCACAACTTCTACTGCACACACAGAATTGATTTATTATCATACAATAGAAGTAAGTCTAGTATACGTTACTGATACACAACACTGAAGCTATACGAACGCTATGTCATACGTTGGAACACGTTACTACACGTTACACACACGTTACGTGTAATCGTGTACCCTAACCCTAACCTCGCTATTAAGACACCCAAGTTTTCCCTCATTGGTTATCACATTATTTTTTGTAAAAAATGTTTTTTCTTGAGGAGTTGGCTTGAAGTGATATCATTGTTGTGATAAATTAGTATACCCAGCAATCATAAGGGGTTGACCTTGATGCCGATCCGCCGTCTGCGACGCCTGTCCAACATCAAAACAACGCTGGTTCAGCATATTGTGCTGGCTAATTAGTGTTATGCATATCGAGAAGCTGGAAGCAAAATGTCGTCATTCAAGACGTTGAACCAATGTTGGCTTAATGCTGGCCCACCGTCGAAATTCAACAATCCAGCAAACGCGACGGGGGCGTGATGATGACCACATGTATCCAGATGAGCGAACATATTGTGAGCAGCAGGCTATCTAGAGACACAACCATTTATCAGTGTTGGTTTAATCACAACACTAGATGGCACCTAACTCTGCTAACATAAATAACTTTAAAAATGGTTACAGAATATGTTAAAATTATTTATTGAGTAAACCATTCAGCTTTTTACAATGTCAATAATAAATTGTTGTTGTTCGTGTTACACACATAGCAAATTAAATAATACTCATTACTAGTAATAAAACAGACACAACATTACGTCGTTCACAACAACCTCGTTTATATTAGTCACGTTGTAGCAGTTGACAATGACGTTTTATTTTTCAAACGTGCGAGGTAATATGTCATGTAAGACGTTGATTTTCAGTTGCGAGTCACCGCAAATTGCACAGATTATTTCTACCTTCCCCGCATCACATATATGTCCTAAATGTATCTATTGAACAATATCTGATATGTTCATGAAGAAAAGGTGAATTTTCTCACTGTTGGTGTTTGCTTGATCATGGTATATTTTTGTCTTTACAAAATAATTTATAATATGTAATTGACAAATCCACTAAATTATATAGACCCCTATAACAAGATAGCCAGGTGAAATTCGAGTTATTTCAAAAGCTGATTTACCAGATAAAATTAGGGTTCTGTCACAAGCAGTTACCAATGGCCCGTAGGACCAATGGTCTTAACGTAGGACCAATGACCCGTAGGACCAATGGCCCGTAGGACTGGAGAGCCGTCCCCACATGTTTACATCATATGGTCATATTTTAATACGCTATGATTTTAGCCTGCGTATGAGCCTTTAATATACGATTGGCAATACTAAGAATAGACTATATTGCCTGAAAAGATTTTTGTTGAAAGGACAAAAATATGTTTTTGTTGACATGACATTTTTTTCAATTATTGTGAATATTTTTTTATTTTGGAACTTGAAGTTCACGGAACTTGAAATTTGGAAACTTGAATTTCCCCGGAACTTGTTTTAGGGTATCCCATTTTGACGTGATTTTTAGCTCCCGCCGTCACCGTAGGTGAGACGGAGGGAGCTAAAAATCGGAGGAGAAAATGATGATGTTACGGCGTTGGGCCGTCCGTAAACAATTCGTTCCCGGAGCAGATCTCTGAAAGTACTTGTCCGATTGTCTTCAAATTTTACACACAACACCCCTAGGGAGTCTAGTTGTGCCTTTTGGGGTATTTGAACTTTGACCTACTTCTGGTTCAGAACTATGACCTATTTAGACGTTTTGACGCGCACTTCGTTTCCGGAGCAGATCTCGAAAAGTACTGGGCCGATGACAGTCATATTGCACATACATGTTCTCTAAGGTCCCTAGTTGTGCCTTTTCAGGTTTTTGGACCTTGACCTTGAAGTTGACCCAGCACTTTGACCTAATTTATAACATCGGTAAATCCGACTGAAAGATTTTGCGGAATATCATGAAAACCGCTCAAGATAGCTACACCATTACCATAAAACAAATTGTGAGGTTTCAGGAGAGGATGCATCTCAAAAAATTTCAGGTAGATAAAATTAAAAATGGCCGCCTATCGGCCAATATTCACCTCGACAGGCCTGATATTGCGGGATATCATGAAAAACGCTCAAGATAGCTACACTATTAATATCAAATAAATTGTATGGTTTCAGGAGAGGATGCATCTTGAAAAATGTCAAGTTCATAAAATTTAAAACGGCCGCCTATCGGCCATTATTCACCCCGACAGGCCTGATATTGTGGAATATCATGAAAACCGCTCAAGATATCTACACCATTACTATAAAACAAATTGTAAGGTTTCAGGAGAAGATGCATTTTGAAAAAATTCAACTCGTCCAAGTTCAAAATGGCCGCCAATCGGCCATTATTCACTTTCACATGGCCGATATTTTGTCAACTGTGCTAGATGGCTAGACCATTACTATAAAACGAAATATGAGATTTCAGATGAAGATGCAGCTTAAAAAAAATTGACTTGATCAAATTTAAAATGGCCGCCTTTTCGGAAATTATTCATTTTCACATGACTGATATTTGGTAAACTGTGCTAGATGTCTAGACCATTACCTGATTACTATAAAACAAAGTGTGAGTTTTCGGGGGAGGTTGCACCCTGAAAATTTTTAATTTACGAATTCAAAATGGCCGAGAATCAGCATTATTTACCTGGATAGGCCTGATATCAGGTAAACCGTGCTAGATAGCTAGACCATTACTATAAAACAAAATGTGACGTTTCGAGAGAGGATGCCTTTTAAAAACTTTCGACTCAATCGAATTCAAAATGGCAGCCTATCGGCCACTATTTACTTTTACATTGCTAATATTTGGTAAACTGTTAGATAGCTGGACCATTAGTATAAAACAAAATGTGAGATTACAAGAGAGGATGCATCTTGAAAAAAATTGACTTGATCAAATTCAAAATGGCCGCCTATCGGCCATTATTCACTTTCACATAGCTGGTTTTTGGTAACCGTACTAGATGGCTAGACCATTACTATAAAACAAAATATGAGATTTCAGGAGAGGATGCATCTTGAAAAATTTTGACTTGATCAAATTCAAAATGGCCTCCTATCGGCCATTATTCACTTTCACATGGGCGATATTTGGTAAACCGTGCTAGATGGCTAGACCATTACTATAGAATGAAATGTGAGATTTCAGCTGAGGATGCATCTTGGAAAATTTCGACTTGATCAAATTCAAAATGGCCGCCTTTAGGCCATTATTCACTTTCACATGGGCGGTATTTGGTAAACCGTGCTAGATAGCTAGACGATTACTATAGAATGAAATGTGAGATTTCAGCTGAGGATGCATCTTGAAAAATTCTGACTCGATCAAATTCAAAATGGCCCCCTATCGGCCATTATTTACTTTCACATGCCCAATATTTTGCAAACTGTGTTAGATGTTAGTCCATTACTATAAAACAAAATTTGAGGTTTTGGGGGAGGATGCACCCTAAGTTTTTAACTAGTTTATATCAAATTCAAAATGGCCGTAAATCTGCTATTAGTTACCTCGATTGGCCTGATATCGGGTAAACCGTGCCAGATAGGTAGACCATTACTGAAATACTGATTAGGATCATTAATTTCAATGGAGGTTTGCAATCTCCGACAGACTGTCTAGTTCTTATCTTACTCTTAGACTGGGCTTCTTAGACCTAGTTGTCTTGCGTCTTGATTTTTGACCAAGCCTAGAACTACATTAATAATATTAGCAAGATGCAGGCCTTCTTCTTTTTGCCTCTTGTGCAACTCTGCCACATAGCTCCACCAGACCCTGCCCTCGCTGGTAGAAAATGCACTTGATCATGTGGCACGGATCTAGAAATAAATGTTTTTTTGTCCACAACTTGAACGTATATATCTTTGTATTTAAAAGTTTAGGGAGTGTATTATATACATGCAGTCCGGAACAGCTAATAATCGTTTTTTTTTTGTGTGCGCTAGTGCTAAGAGGGTGGCTGGGAAGGTGAAGTATGGCCATACTCACGGCAATGATTTTTATTTGGTTCAGGTGGATTGGGGAAATATTGTTGTAAAATGCCACGGATGTGAATTATTTTATTAAGGAGTAAGGCCGGAGTGACTCCGGGGGGGGGGGGGGGGGGGCTCCGGAGTGCGACTCCAGGCTAAGTTAAATAACGATTATTAGATGTTCCGGGCATTAAAAGATGCATGTGCGTTACCTGGAGTGTTAGAATTGTCAACGGTTGATATGATTAACATCATAGCATATTTATTTATATGAGAAAGCGGATATAGTTGTTTTTAGAAACGTCTTAAAAATGTATTGTTCGTCTTGTGGGTAGAAGATGAGATTATGGGATGTGGTGAACCAAGTGGATGAAAAGTTCTGATTGGAACATCGCTCTGAGTTCAATATTCAGATTGTTCATAACTATAATCTACTTATTATGCATTATTATATAAATTCATTTGCATATAGTATATAAAAACAGGATCAAAGAAAAGTCGCATATGTAATAGTGCAGTATTAATTTGTTGAAATTTTCAAGGTTCGTGGGTATATCATATAGTTATGTTTATATCCCAGTTCTAGCCATGTGCAGGTGTAATGGGCTGGCTATGGTTACAATGTTTTTGGCGTTGAGGTTCACACTTGCCGGAGATGGTTAGGGCAGTGTTCATGATCTCCTCTGGTGTTGTCAGGGTGCTGGTTCATGTTGTTGTGGATGATATGCCTGATCTGGGTGATTTAAATTGCAAGAGGTCGAACGGGGGTTCACGGCCGATGGTGTGTGCTGTGGTAGAAGAAGGTGGTCGCTGCTGCTGTTGTTGTCGTCGTTTGAGTGCTAGTGTATATGGTGTCTGCGGTGGTTTCTGCTGCAGGGTGTTCAGCTTCAATTCAATGGGTTGTATTAAAATATTCATCTCGAATAGCTGTATTAAACTCTTCATTTTGATGGGTTGTATTAAATCTAGCATTTTAATAGGCTGTAATAAATAATTCATTCCGATGGGTTGTATTAACTTATTCATTTTCGTGGATAGTGTTGAATTCTTCATTTCGATGTGTTGTATTAAATTATTCAATTCGGTTGTTATATTAGATTCATTATTTTGATGGTTTGCTTTAAATTCTTCTTTTCGTTAGGCTGTACTGAATTCTTCATTTTGACGGGTTGAGTGCTAGTGTCTATGGTGTCCCCATCCTTGGTGGCTCCAGTGGTTTCTGCTGCATGGTGCTCTATTTAAAAATGCTTAATCCCAATGGATTGTGTTAAATATCTCATTCTGAGTGAGAAACAGTGCCCAATATGCCTTAGATTGCATGAAAAAGCCTTTGGAAATCGAAAAATTAACCTGGGGGGGGGGGGGGGCTATGTAACTGATGACCATTACATAAACATGAATCAACAAATAGGTCTACAAAATCGTTACACTTTATAAATAGGATGTGGCCACATTGTTTCAATCAATATTAGACATAGATTTAAAATCACATATTTAAAATGTGATAGCCTCAAACTGAGCCCTTGAGTTGAAAAGATGGGCATAGGCCTATAAAGGTTCATTCAAAATATATATATTATCAAAATATATAGGGGCATATAGATGTTTATATCGCCATCCGAGGTAATGAAAAAGATGTTAAATAGGGTCAATTTAAGATTTATATAAAGATATATAATTATCAGCATATTCATTCCTAATGAAATGATCATCAATAGTCTTAAAAAATATTTTTTTCTTCAAATATATTTTCAAGTTCAACTCAGACAGGCCTGAATGGTATAGTAACCGCTGGCGGGGTCTCTGTATCGCTATATTTAGCTTCCCTCTCTTCTCATCTTCTTCGAGATGTATTAGGAATGTTTCAATTAAATTCTTCACGCTTATTTTCGTGCTGTATTGCCCGGCTGTGGTACTCATCGCGTCCATTTTGATTGACAGGTCAGAAATGCATGCTGCACAGTGCGCGCTGACCGGCGTGTCCCTTTAAAAAAATGGAACGTCCCAGTTCTCGCTCTCGTCTCGTCATTCTCGTGAAAATCACGCTGTCATTTAAACAACATGGCGCTAACAAAAAGTTGTCATCTTGAACACTCCGTTTATTTTCTAACTTCACAAACACATATCGCCCTGGAAAACATGGATTTGTCTATTTTCAAACGGGATTTTATATAAAGTAAGTGATCAGTTATATAACAATTCCATCGACATCAAATCTATTTAAATATTCCAAAAAACCGACCGCTACTGGTAGCATTTGGCCCAGGGTATAGGTGAGTTTTTAATTTAAACTAAATATGTGCGTACCGACAATCTCTTGGGAATCAGCTCCTGCTTTTTTTAGAACAATCGACTCCAGCTTGCGTTTTTGACGTTCTGCCATGGTGGAAGCTGAGCCAGGCACAATCGTGCCTTTTTTCGGTGTGATCTTAGGGGCTCCACTGTACACTTTTCTCTTAGCTTGTATAGCTTAGAACACATTGTCTTGAATGTCCTAGATTTAAAAGCTTTTCTGCTGAGGTAGCATTTTTGGTTAATATTGCTGGTGAAGCGCTTGTGATGGTGACTCTTATTGGGGTTGTTCGTTTGCTTTTCTTTCTAGCCTTTTGTCTGCAACACACATAACAACAACATTACTGATATTATGCAAAATAACCTTAAAAGCCGAGAGGCCAATACTAATAGTTCCAACTTTGTATTAATGTCCACAAAAATTATATATATAATATAAATATCAGGGGTGCAAATTCAACTACAAAATTTTATTTAGGGAAATATCCATATGTCGTTTTATATATTTATATATATAGTAAAAAAACATCCCTACTGGCATTAACGGACCACCAGCAGACAACATCTATACCACTCCAAAAAATAGATCATCCAATCTGGCATTAAAATCAGTTGAGTACCATTATGATCTTTAAAGCAGCTATATTCAAACCACTTCACAATAAAACCTTCGCTACATTTCAAAGTATAAGTGTCACTAATAAAAAAGGTTCATAGTGAAATGTAATCTGGTAATACACACCATTCAATTGTCTTGAATTGCGTGAAAGTCTAGGTATTTATTCTTCAATTTCCGGACACCTCCAATCAGAAGGTTTGAAGTAGCATCTTCTGCATGTCGATATATATCATCCAGTAGTCCTGGTATTTTCATCTAGAGTGTTTTTTTTGTTAGGTTTTCTAGACTTATGTATTTTTCTCCTTCCTCAGAAGTGACAAGCACTGGGTGTTTAACTTCTGGGATGTCTGCCACAGTTTTTCTCATTAGTTCCTTCTTCAACCTGTAAATTATTTTGAATGTGGATTTCTCAGTGAATTCTAAGAGGTCTTCGTGAAAGTCTTTTCCTGATGTTGATCTGAATTCTTCTTGTTTTCCATTTATTTATTTTTTCTCTCAAGACAACACGCCATCGATGTATTAGTATACAGAGTTGAAGGCAATAATTCCTGATTTTGAAAATTTTGTATAGATTCTTCAAGACGCAGTTTATATCACCCTAAGTATGCTGAGAATCGCTAATTTTCTATTATGGTTATATCAAGGGACCAAAATATAAATGATGATTTTTCCCTGGTTGGTCACCCAAATGCGTATTTGTCAAATCTAGCACATAAAACATGTCGGTGGCGGATCCAAGGGGGGGGGGGGGGGTTTAGGGGATTTAAACCCACCCCCACCCCCTCAGAAAAAAATTATCACTGAGTGAGAAACAGTGCCCAATATGCATTAGATTGCATGAAAAAGCCTTTGGAAAGCAAAAATTTTCCCGAGGGCGGGCACCTCGACCCCTTTACAGTAAAAAAACATGACAATAACAAAAAGTTGTCATCTTGAACACTCCATTTATTTTTTAACTTCACAAACACCTTAAAAGCCGAGAGGCCAATACTAATAGTTCCAACTTTGTATTAATGTCCACAAAAATTATATATATAATATAAATATCAGGGGTGCAAATTCAACTACAAAATTTTATTTAGGGAAATATCCATATGTCGTTTTATATATTTATATATATAGTAAAAAAACATCCCTACTGGCATTAACGGACCACCAGCAGACAACATCTATACCACTCCAAAAAATAGATCATCCAATCTGGCATTAAAATCAGTTGAGTACCATTATGATCTTTAAAGCAGCTATATTCAAACCACTTCACAATAAAACCTTCGCTACATTTCAAAGTATAAGTGTCACTAATAAAAAAGGTTCATAGTGAAATGTAATCTGGTAATACACACCATTCAATTGTCTTGAATTGCGTGAAAGTCTAGGTATTTATTCTTCAATTTCCGGACACCTCCAATCAGAAGGTTTGAAGTAGCATCTTCTGCATGTCGATATATATCATCCAGTAGTCCTAGTATTTTCATCTAGAGTGTTTTTTTTGTTAGGTTTTCTAGACTTATGTATTTTTCTCCTTCCTCAGAAGTGACAAGCACTGGGTGTTTAACTTCTGGGATGTCTGCCACAGTTTTTCTCATTAGTTCCTTCTTCAACCTGTAAATTATTTTGAATGTGGATTTCTCAGTGAATTCTAAGAGGTCTTCGTGAAAGTCTTTTCCTGATGTTGACTTGAATTCTTCTTGTTTTCCATTTATTTATTTTTTCTCTCAAGACAACACGCCATCGATGTATTAGTATACAGAGTTGAAGGCAATAATTCCTGATTTTGAAAATTTTGTATAGATTCTTCAAGACGCAGTTTATATCACCCTAAGTATGCTGAGAATCGCTAATTTTCTATTATGGTTATATCAAGGGACCAAAATATAAATGATGATTTTTCCCTGGTTGGTCACCCAAATGCGTATTTGTCAAATCTAGCACATAAAACATGTCGGTGGCGGATCCAAGGGGGGGGGGGGTTTAGGGGATTTAAACCCACCCCCACCCCCTCAGAAAAAAATTATCACTGAGTGAGAAACAGTGCCCAATATGCATTAGATTGCATGAAAAAGCCTTTGGAAAGCAAAAATTTTCCCGAGGGCGGGCACCTCGACCCCTTTACAGTAAAAAAACATGGCAATAACAAAAAGTTGTCATCTTGAACACTCCATTTATTTTTTAACTTCACAAACACATATCGCCCTGGAAAACATGGATATGTCTATTTTCAAACGGGATTTTATATAAAGTAAGTGATCAGTGATATAAAAATTCTATCGACACCAAATCTTATCAAATATTCCAAAAAACCGACCGCTACTGGTAGCATTTGTCTAGGGTATAGGTGAGTTTTTAATTGAAACTAAATATGTGCGTATCGGCAATCTCTTGGGAATCAGCTCCTGCTTTGTTGAGAACAATCGACTCCAGCTTGCGTTTTTGACGTTCTGCCATGGTAGAAGCTGAGCCAGGCACAATCGTGCCTTTTTTCGGTGTGATCTTAGGGGTGCCTGGCTCAGTTAAGGTATTAACAAAACTGCCCTCCTGGTAGTATTTGCTCTTACTACTTTTAAGATAGTGTTGTTTGAAATCTTCCAAAAGACCCCCCACCCAGCAATTGTATAGGTGGGTGGGCGCGTCTTTTGCTTTAACACAATAAGGCCTTCAACAGGCTCCACTGTACACTTTTCTTTTAGCTTGTATAGCTTAGAACACATTGTCTTGAATGTCCTACATTTAAAAGATTTCCTGCTGACGTAGCATTTTTGGTTAATATTGCTGGTGAAGCGTTTGTGATGGTGACTCCTATTGGGGTTGTTCGTTTGCTTTTCTTTCTAGCTTTTTGTCTGCAACACACATAACAACAACATTACTGATATTATGCAAAATAACCTTAAAGCTGAGAGGCCAATACTAATAGTTCCAACTTTGTATTAATGTCCACAAATATTATATATATAATATAAATATCAGGGGTGCAAATTCAACTACAAGATTTTATTTAGGGAAATATCCATATGTCGTTTTATATATTTATATATATATAGTAAAAAAACATCCCTACTGGCATTAACGGACCACCAGCAGACAACATCTATACCACTCCAAAAAATAGATCATCCAATCTGGCATTAAAATCAGTTGAGTACCATTATGATCTTTAAAGCAGCTATATTCAAACCACTTCACAATGAAACCTTCGCTACATTTCAAAGTATAAGGGTCACTAATAAAAAAGGTTCATAGTGAAATGTAATCTGGTAATACACACCATTCAATTATCTTGAATTGCGTGAAAGTCTAGGTATTTATTCTTCACTTTTCCGGACACCTCCAATCAGAAGGTCTGAAGTAGCGTCTTCTTCATGTCAATATCTATCATCCAGTAGTCCTAGTATTTTCATCTACAGTTGTTTTTTTGTTAGGTTTTCTAGACTTATGGATTTTTCTCCTTCCTCAGAAGTGACAAGCACTGGGTGTTTAACTTCTGGGATGTCTGCCACAGTTTTTCTCATTAGTTCCTTCTTCATCCTGTAAAATATTTCGAATGTGAATTTCTCAGTGAATTCTAAGAGGTCTTCGTGAAGGTCTTTTCCTGATGTTGACTTGAATTCTTCTTGTTTTCCATTTAAATATTTGTTTTTCTCTCAAGACAACACGCCATCGATGTATTAGTATACAGAGTTAAAGGCAATAATTCCCGATTTTTTAAATTTTGTATAGATTCTTCAAGACGCAGTTTATATCACCCTAAGTATGCTGAGAATAACTAATTTTCTATTATGGTCATATCAAGGGAACAAAATAAAAATGATGATTTTTCCCTGGTTGGTCACCCAAATGCGTATTTGTCAAATCTAGCACATAAAACATGTCAGTGGCGGATCCAGGGGGGGGGGGGGTGTTGAGTTAGGGGATTTGAACCCCCCCCCCCACCCCCCCTCAGAAAAAAATTATCACCTTATTTAGGGGTTTCTTATGATTTGGTGATATACTGAGTGAGAAACAGTGCCCAATATGCCTCAGATTGCATGAAAAAGATTTAAAAGCTTTTCTGCTGACGTAGCATGTTTGGTTAACATTGCTGGTGAATCGTTTGTGATGGTGACTCCTATTGGGATTGTTCGTTTGCTTTTCTTTCTAGCCTTTTGTCTGCAACACACATAACAACAACATTACTGATATTATGCAAAATAACCGAGAGGCCAATACTAATAGTTCCAACTTTGTTTTAATGTCCACAAATATTATATATATAATATAAATATCAGGGGTGCAAATTCAACTACAAGATTTTATTTAGGGAAATATCCATATGTTGTTTTATATATTTATATAGAGTACCATTATGATCTTTGAAGCAGCTATATTCAAACCACTTCACAAAAAAACCTTCGCTACATTTAAGTATGAGTGTCACTAATAAAAAAGGTTCATAGTGAAATGTAATACACACCATTCAATTATCTTGAATTGCGTGAAAGTCTAGGTATTTATTCTTCAATAGGCCGGGGTCATCCCGATGTTCCCCAGTCTCTATGTTCCCCAGTCTCTATGTTCCCCGGTCCTATGTTCCCCAGTCTCTATGTTCCCTAATCCCTATGTTCCCCAGTACCTATGTTCCCCGATACCTATGTTCCCCAGTAGGCCCACCTATCTTCCCAGAGTTTTTTTTTTGGGGGGGGGGGGAGGTATGAGGAGTGTTGGAACAATTTGTTGACAAAATTTGTGATTAGCTTACTTTTTCAAGATGGTCGCCACTGCCACCTTCGAAGATTTATTTTGTTCACTTTTCGACAGAAAGAGGTGTGTAATATCACTTTTCCAATGACATCTCGCATGAAAACGTTATTTCTGACACCAAGTTTTTTATCATCCGCCCGACGAAGTTGGGTCGAGGTAGGTCTATGTCCGTCCGGCCATCCTGCTGTTCGGCCGTCTGTTTGTCTGTACGCGTTTCGATTCCGCAGCAGATCTGTGGATGGTTTTCTTTAATTTTGCATACGCACATCCCTCAGGGGGTGACGGGTGTAAATGTGCCTTTTGAAGTTTATGAAATTTCAACTACTTATAAATGGCCGACCATCGGCCATAATTAGCTTTAATATGCCTGATATCTGGCTACATTTCGTTTTTCAAGCAGATCTCGGAAACCCATGGGTGGATCCATTTCATATTGCACATACACATCCCTTGGGGGGTGTAGATGTGCCTTTTGGGGTTCACGAAGTTTGATCTACTTTGACCGACCATTGATCAAAATTAACCTTAATATGCCTGATATCATATTTCGTATACGGAATACGGCGTTCGCTCCTCGTGATTGGCTCTATCACTGAAGTTAAGCAACGTCGTTTTTTTCTCTCAAGACAACACGCCATCGATGTATTAGTATACAGAGTTAAAGGCAATAATTCCTGATTTTGAAAATTTTATATAGATTCTTCAAAGTATGCTGAGAACCACTAATTTTCATGCTTTGATTTTTTTTTCTGGTTTCTTAAAATGTGTTCTGATAGTCATATTCAAGATGGCCGCCAAATCATAGGATTACGCAAAAGCTTTTATCACTATCAGTACATTCCCATAAAACAGGGCATGAAAGTGACACTAAACTATTATAATGATTAATAGGTCATTATAGATGGTAAATACCTAACGCATACACCTCCGATGATAAATATAAAATTAAAAATGGCTTCCAAAATGGCTAATAGCAGCATAATTGGGTAAAAATTGCATGATCGAGAAAAACAAGTTGGATATCAATGTTGTGAATAACTTTATAATGCTGATGATATTTTATGCCTGATACAGAGCCATAATAATTGATTTGTGTAAATTTATACACCCAAACGTGTTTAATGAGTGGAGTAAGCAGAATTGTCATAAGGTTGACCTACAGCACAGTGTATTCTCAAACAAATACTCCAAAATACTGTGTGTTTAATATGGGACATTACTTAAGGACAAATTACAATAACCTGGCTATTGTCCTGCAGGAACACAGCCTGTCAGATGTATACCTGCAGGAGACTAACCTAAACCCAAACAACAATGTAACTCAATGACTAATTTTTTCGGCCCGGACAATAATGAAAGGCCCTACTGAGGTGTCTCCATTCTTAAAGGATGGAACACCACATAAACACATTATTTTAAACACCAACTTGCAGGCGGCTGTGGTGGTTAACATGAACTGTCACAGGTCAATGACTATATTCTTGGCTTATTTACCACCTAACTGCCCACTAGGTATTGGGGAATTGAGGCAGTTGGTAAAACAATTGCCCAAACCCTTCATGCTGCAGGGTGATTTTAACGGCACCACACAACGTTGCAGCAATTTATGTATTAATTTCATTGGGACCAGGCATTTAGTACCATGGTTATACATGCCCCTTTGACCTGTCTCTGTACCCCAACAGTGTCTGCGGTGCTTCATTATTAGTGTCACACTAATACTACTTCACGCAGGACTCACTTGGAACAGTTTAAAATTGCTTTTATTAAATTGTGAACGTTTTTATTTGAAATGTATGTGTGTTTAAGTGAATTTTCGGCATTTTGGGTGAATTGGTTGCCATGGCAACTATGTAGAAGCTTCATTACCCATCTAGAATAATTCCCAGTGGTTTCATCCCAACTATATCGCCACTTATGGGACATTCGTTCATTTAATTTCAAGTGAGTGAGGTCAATTTAAATGTCACGTAAGTGCATTTTCGGCGTCAATTGATGTACTATTTCTATTAGGACCATGCATTGACTACCCTGGTCATACATGACCTTTTGACCCTTACCTGAACTCCAGTGATCTCTGGGGTGGTTCATTATCAGTGTCACACTGATACTACTGCATGTAAGATTCACTTGGAACAGTTTGAAATAGTTTTTATAATATTTTGAATGTTTTTATTTGACATTTATGTGTGTTTGAGTGAATTGTAGGCATTTGGGATGAAATTGGTTGCCATGACAACCATGGAAAAGCTCCATTGCCCATCTAAAGTAATTCCCATTTGTGTTCACTCCATCCAAATCACCACTTATGGACCAATCCTTTATCTAACTTCAAGTCAGTGAAGTCAATTTGAATGTTACACAAGTGTATATTTGGCAGCAATTTATGTATTATTTCCATTGGGACCAGGCATTTGGTACCATGGTTATACATGCCCTTTTGCCCTGTGTCTGTACACAAACAGTGTCTGGGGTGCTTCATTATTAGTGTCACACTAATACCACTGCATGCAGGACTCACTTGGAACAGTCTAGTCTTGTCAGTGTCTAAATTTGCAAAGGCCAAACCCAAGTTCCAAGGAGGACATTATTCCCAAACTAGGCTATAAGCCTAAAGGGCCTGTTTCCATTAAACCCGCACAGGTACCCGCGCGGCTGCCATATTATCTAGCTTTCATTAAATTCATGTATTTTTTCCATTCACTCGTATCCCGCGCGGGTGATTTGCCACGTGGGTAGCAAATCCAACTGTGTTGGGAGTTTTTTTGCACTACATGGCAAATCCGCATGGGGATTTCAGAAAATGAAGATAAGATAAGATAAGATAAGTTTTATTTCCTGTCGCAAAGTAAAACATATAACATTAGCTGTAATCAGCTAGTCAAGCGACATGTAAAATAACAATAAAAGATAACAATTAAAACAAGCAGGTTGGCTGGCAGGAAGTTAACATGAAATGTAAGCCTAATGACGGCACACAGATGACGGCACACAGATGGGCTTTCCCGTGTATCGCCGCATGTTTTGTGAAAATTTCTGAGGATAAAACTAGCTTGGACATATAATCACCTGATATTCTGCAAATATAGCAAACAAAACCCCATATATAACACCATTGAAGATGGAAGAGCTCATAGAGCTTGTTCGGTCGAATTCCGGTTTGTACAACCAAATGAAAAAGATACACAAAGATCAAATCTAGACAAGAAATGTGTGGCAGAACATTTAAAGCAGCCCCTTGGGATGACATCAATTTTGGTTTTACTTCCGCACTGAAGTAGTGTATCCCACGGACCATGTTTTTATTTTTTTCAGAATTTTTATATTTTTACAAATATTTTTAATTAACATTTCTATGAAACCAGAAGAAACCCAAACAAACTATTTGTATACCTGAAGGACGATTGAATGTTTTCACAGCATTGGGCCACATGCTGATGGCATCGGCCCAGCGTTGGGTAAACAATCAATGCTGCAGGTGTGTCCTCCCGTGTCCTGACTCTGAGACACCAATTATCCCCCAATAATAATTAATTATCCCACCAATTAGCGGCGACTGCTCTGATCTTACCGTCTGATACGTGGGAATATGTGATGGAAGGTGCTTAATATTGCTGACTTGTTTTGTTTACATGGCAATAAACGACCTGGAAATACAACTATTTCGCTCTTTTTCGGTGCTTTAAAATTGTTTTTTGACTTTTTCGTATTTTTAGCTGAGATCAGTAGGCTATATAGCTTCATATAAATTAAATTTTTAAAATTGACAACATTGAAAATGTCTCATCCCAAGGGGTCCCTTTAAGAAGCTGGACGTAGAAAGTATGATCAATGCCATCACCACCACCATCGTTTTCACCACCATTATCATCACCATCAATGGCATCACCACCAACCATCAGTGGCATCATCACCACCATTGTCAAGACCACCTCCATCATCACCACCGTAATCATCACCGCCTCTATCATCACCACCAACAAAACCACCACCAGTACCATCAACACCACCACCATCAACACAACCACCATTTACTGTCGTCACCACCAACATCACCACCATAGTCATCATCACCACTACTACAGCACAACCACCATCACCACTACCACACCACAAACACCACCACTATCACCACACCACCAACACTACCACCATCACTACTACCACACCACAAACAACATCACCACCACTATCACCACTACCACACCACCAACACTACCACCATCACCACTACCACACCACAAACAACATCACCACCACTACCACACCACCAACACTACCACCATCACTACTACCACACCACAAACAACATCACCATTACTATCACCACACTACCACCATCACCACCACCACACCACAAACAACATCACCACCACTATCACCACTACCACCATCACCACTACCACACCACAAACAACATCACCACCACTATCACCACTACCACACCACCAACACCACCACCATCACTACTACCACACCACAACCACCACTACCACACCACCAACACTACCACCATCACTACTACCACACCACAAACACCATCACCACTACCACACCACCACTATCACCACTACCACACCACAAACACTACCACCATCACTACTACCACAAACACCACTACCACACTACCACTAACAATACCCCCATCACCACCATGACCACCACTACCACCACCATCACAAGCACCATAACCACTACCAACACGATCCCCACTACCACCACCATCACCACTACAACATCACCATCACAACCACCATCACCACCACTATCACTACTACATAACCACTAGGCCTACCAACAACATCACTGCCATCATCAACACCACCTGGTCCACCACCAAGGAAGTTACTATTATCCACGAGGGTGTCACATGCGGCATACTTGCCAACCTTTTGATATAAAAAATCGGTAGATTTTAAGCTCGGTCACATTTTGGCTCGCAAAATGCGGCCCCTGGGTGCGCCGAAGCCTGGCGAAGGCATGGTCATCCTGCTAGGTGGGGGTCCGGGATTTTTTTTTACAAATACAAGTGCTCTATGTGCCATTTCCTGCATTCTAGCCATAGTTTCACCATTTATTTTGAGTGTTTTTTATGTTTTTATAGTAAATCTAACTGGGCTGGATTTACAGGTGTTTTTATTTCTATGAGCTGATAATTTGAAATGCGGTAGGATAGGCCTATAAAATCGGTAGCCTACCGCCAGAATCGGTAGGGTTGGCAGGTATGATGCGGATATATTTCAAAACCGCACCAATAGAAACGGACAACCCGCGCGGCTAAAAAACCTTACCATGGTAACGTAGCCAGGAGGGCCTAGACGCCTTAGGGCCTAGTGCCAATGCAATAGACTGTAGTGGAGTGAATTTGGTCGCCCATACATTTTTGCGTCCTAATTCATCTAATTCATCTAGTAACTAAACTAGTTTGCCTTCTTAGGTGTAGGCTACTAAAAGTATTTAAAACAATAAAAAGCCCAAGGTCCAAGGAACAGATTATTCGCTAACTAGGCTATAAGGCTACAGTCCAGGAGGGCCTAGACGTCCTGGTCACTAAGTCTAAGGGCCAAGTAGCCTAGTGCCAATGACGTAATTTAAGGTAGATAAGGGAGGGAACACATTTCTGTGTGCTAGATTTAGCCTTCGTGTTTTAGCTGTAGGCTAAAAAAATATTGGAAACATAAAAAATCGAAAAAAATGGGCAGCACTTCCGCTCTAGGCGCTTGCTAGGAACTGATTCCCCCCCCCCCCCCATTTTGGTCCCCAGAATACACCAGAGTAGGCCTAGAACTAGCCTAGTTCCTGGCCCACGCCCCCGGCGAGCGAGGGCCTAGAATCCATCCTAGCTCAAGATCAACATTTCTTTACGATGCAGCTTATCCTAATGTAATAACATTTTCAGGAATAAAAACACTCTGTACCAAGCATGTATTTTTTTATCTTGGTATTCATGCAATAAATATATTTGAACTGTTTGTAAATGGTGACTTTGAGACAGTTTAATATGCCACACCGAGCGATTCTGTCGCACTTGTCCACTTCCCAAAACAAAATAAACAATCTCGCACGTGGAAATTAATTGTGACGTCATATGGTTGTGACTGAAGAATCTGGAACGAATTTACCTTTCATAAACGGTATAAGTACTGCAATTATTTATTCCCATTCATGATTCATTTGCTGTAGTCTAGTCTATATAGTAATTTTAATGTTGTTTGTGTTATTTTGTTAAAATGTCTGTTTGTATTGCGTGTGGTGATGACTTTGAAGTTAAAAAAGGTGGCTTCAAGAGAGTATCTCTAAATTCACCCATTAAACGTGGAGAGACAGTGACGGTGAGGGAAGCCCTTCTTTTAACAGCAGACCAGCACATCTACATCTCGTCACCAAGATCGTCTAATGACTTCCTGTGTCAGCAGTGTGCATCGATTTTAGTGATAGTCCAGTGGCTGGGGAGATTATGTGTGCATGAAAGGTGCAGAAAGTTTGGCATTTTTATTTGTCAATGTACCTATTGGAGGGCCAGAATCACGAGGGTGGACATCTGGGAGAGTGGCAGCAAGGGAGAAAATGGTGTTTGAACATATGTACCCCTCGTTAAAATGTCAATTTTCGCTATTTTCCTAAATAGTGTGTGATAGGTATGAAAAAAGTGTAGGCGTGCCCCAAAGCACCCTATCCATTACACATGATTGTATGTACTGTTATTATGTCCTTTTATGTGAATGTGTGCTTGCAAATTTTCAATAATGACTTTGAAATGCCAAAAAAGTGTCTTTTTATGCCAAATTTATTCATATGTTCTAGAAAGTTTACATCCCCCCCCCCTTTTTCTTCAAAGTAGATGATTAATATTTTTTTCAGGTAAAGCCATCCTATATAGAAGACTACCATAAAATTTATTAGGGGCTAACTACTGCACAGACTAAGAAATTAAATATTATCTTACCCTACCCCCTTAACAAAATTTAGCGTCATTCGGCAACTGAAATTCGTTGCAACCAATATCATGTTTCCAATTATGTCTTCATATGTAAGATAACAGAGTACAATTCTTTGATTGTTTTTGTGTGAGTACAAGTGTTGTGCTATAAATTAAAGAAAAGACAAAAACTTGATAATATATCAGTTTTATGTGCACATTAATAGGGCCTATATCATGATTCATGACATATACAATAACCAAGTGACACTAGTACTGCAGACCGTTTTCATACAACCTATATCTAATTCTATGAGCTACACAATTTTAATAGACTATATATACATACATATACATACATATATATATATATATCATATATAGACCCATTTCAAACACAAATTAAACAGTTATGAATGTGATTGATATTACGCGATAATTCAGAGCAAACATCAACTAAGCCACATTTATCAATACGACTGCAAGCCCATGTTTTTTTTTATGAAGAAAATAAAGAGAAAAATATTTATCAATGCAACTATTTACAGAGAAAAAAATAATCACGATATATTTATCAATACACCTGAGATCACATTATGTTAGTTTTGAAAAAAATATCACCGCGAAATGTCTTCTGTGGACACGAAGTTAAATCTACCAAGTTATATGCCTAAAACAATCATCATTATATGCACCAGATTGCATTATATTGTAAATTATGATCCTGTTGGATTTGAGCAGCCACCGCTGGTGTGCTGGCACTTACAGAACTGACAACACTTTAGGTTATTTGCCCGGCACACGCAACGGATAGTTGCACATTTTGAGCAATTGCAGCTAGGAACAAGACTATCTGGGACAAGCTTGATATCTTTGGTGGGACGAAGCATGTCATCTTCCAATTCAAATCCATAATACTGAGGATCAAGTGACTGTCTACCTAAACATGTTAATTGCACATTTGTAGCATAGAAAGCTCTTAGTATATGTTGCCTAAGTCCGCGACTCGTTGGGGCAAGCTGACCAAGTGTGGCCTTCTTGCTGTTATGATATTGCCAGTATCTCAATTCATCAGAAGTTTTACACTGTGTTCCTTTCTTCAACACATTCAACAGGTATTCTTCAGCCTTTGAAATCATGACTTCCATCTCTGTGTCAGAGACTACTTCTCCAAATTGTGGCAGATATGCCCCTGGATCTGATGTTTCGTTCTAACTTTACTTGTGACATCACATCCAGTTAGACAGTGAGCAGCTTGCAACACTTTACAGAGATCTGGTATTTTGTTTGCGAGCGTGTGCAGTGGAATATACCTTATTGTGTTTCCAACACCAGCTCTCATCCACATTTCTGACAAACCATGGGCATGAAGAATACACCAAAAGTACAGTGCAAGAACTAGGACATCTGTATCCGATGATAGGAACACTACTCTAGCTGTCCCCAACTTTGTGGCATGCATCGCATGGGGAATAAAACGTGCATCGGCTTCCTCAATATCTACATCCAGGTCTGTCACATCAGAAACTTCCCCATTTTTCATGGACTGGCATGGGGTTTTCTGGGTACTTTAACACCAAGAGTTAAAATAATTACGGTTGTTGAACTAAACGTTCTGTAACTTTTCATAGATATTTAAACAGAAAAAACAAACAATGTAATTTAGAATTTATTATAGTAATCAATATTCAGTAGAGGTCAATAATTGTATATTTATTACAATTAATCCAAAATGAATGAAGAAATGTATATACTTTTTTACACAATTTGCAACTGAAGTTTAATTTTAAAACATTGATGTACAACTGAAATGCTCACATGCTCATACATGTAACTTTAAACAATGATGCTTGTTATAAGAAGAACACAATTTAACAAGATTGTAGATGTTAGATATGTTATTAATCATATGAATTTTGGGAATGAAAGTAATTCCCAGCAAAGACAAGACATAGTATAGTTTTAACCCACTTCAGGTTTGGGTCGCAAAAACGGTTCACACCTTGAAGTGAGTGAAAATTCGACTTTGTGGTGTGAGGGTTAACATAATTTAAAGTTTAATATTTACAAATGCATTTGAAATAATGAAAATATAATAAAACAAAAAAATCACTTACCCTGCAAAGCAAGTGCAGTAACCACTGATAATGGTTCCTGTGGCTTTCTTAATGCACACCCACACATCATGAGGGTCATCACGAATGGCGTATGATGATGTGCATTTTGCTTTTAGAAAACAATATGGTGAATCAGCAGTGATACTAAGGATGATATCAAACTTCAAATGAAAATTTTGACGAATAGTAACTGAAAGCTTTGCCTTCTTTATAGTCACAAAGCAAACGTTTTCTCAAGCTGCATTTGGCGATATCAGTGTCATGTTCATTGAGATATTCACTGATATCAGTGATCATGGTGCAGGGCCACTTTGTTCGGGATGCATCCTCACCTTCCCATCCATCGGTGAGATCTGTAAAGGGATCTGGTAAAGTAGTTTTATCTGCCATGAGACACAGGGCTCGATATTCATGTGCGCGCACGTGTTGTTTTGCCATTGGGCTAGTGTAACTAGACAATCCATTCTCCATGCTGAATAACAGAGTGCCACAAGCTCTTCCTTGCGCCCTGTTACCGGGCTAGTGCGAATTTGCATCCCTGGAAAATAATTTCGTTTGGGTTCACTACTCAAGCCATGCCAAATTGATCTCATGACATGCTCTATGGAATGTATTTATGATGACTGAGGTTGGAATAAACATGATTATGTGAATATTTTTTTCTTATCGAGACATTGTTTGATTTCTCAGGCAAGCAGGCTATTTTTGGGGGGGGGGGGGGGTATGTATTTAACTGTTAGCATAAAAGTGGAATGTTGGCTGAAGTTGTAGTATGTAGGGAAAATAATTATCAAACAAAATTTGGTTTTACAATATATGGGCTTTTTTCTGACCATCAGCAGTCAAGCCAAAAGTCACATGTATGCTTAGGGGTTAAGTTAAAATAAATCCGAGAAAAAATCGAATTATTCAGCCCCCCCCCCCATATCTGATTTTTAAATTTTTTTGGAAAGATTTGGAAAAATGAAAACAACACAAGAAAACACAACATTTCCAAAAAAAAAATATAATCCATGTTGGGTATTGACCCACCCACCCACTTCCGAGTTTTTCTCGGATTTTTGGAATTGTTCTAACTTGACAAAACCCCTTAGAGTAGTACCGGGTACTTGAATGATCATAAAGTGCACATGATTATCAGTTTTATTTTTAAATGAGGGGGGGGGGGGGCATTATAACATTTGTCAGAATAAGGGTGTTTATTTGAATAAATACGTTAACCCTTTGAGAATTCACATACATCATTATTTAAAAGAAACATGGCGCAGTAAAGCGTTTAGTGAAACTGTTTTATTGAATAAAATCCTGTAATTCAATGTAATTAAAGCACTTGTCGATTAGGCCAGATAGCGGCCTCTTGAATAAAATATGAATTGTTCACATGCTTGGAAAAACTTTACAAATTGATTTTTAATTATGACTGCAACTTGTTGCCAAAAATTGGCGGTGACAATTTATTTTGTTCTTTAGTTAAGAGGGTTATCTCCAGAAGGCGCATTACACATATTTTCAAAATACAGAACAAAGTTTTCTTGGCAGAAAATAATTAAAAACCATATTTATGATGATATCAAAAATGTATTTCAGTTCCAGCACAGCGGTAGAATAAGGCTTTGAAGGCATGCCAATCTACAGGACTTACTATCAAGTTGAGGAAACTGTCATTTATTAGTAACAACTGTCAAACCTTAGTTTGACAGTTGTTACTAAACCTTAGTTTTAAAATGACATATTTAAATTACAGTTCTGACAATGATTTTTTATCCCCCGCCTGTAGGTGAAAAGGGATTTTAGTCGCGCCAGGATTCTGTCCGGCGGCCAGCGTCCCTCGTCACGTTCACTTGTGGGCGCAAAAACTACTGGTCAATTTTTTTAAAATTTTAACATCTGAAAAAAATCTGGTGTGCCTAATTCATCAAATTGGCGGACTAGACTAGTCGTAGCCTAGCAGTATTTAACCTTCTCATGTGTAATAGAAATATAGACAATAATAAAAAAAAATTGGGCAGTACTTCTTTGCCAGGTTCTTGCCAAGAACTAATTTCAACACATCCGGGTCCCCAGAATACACCAGGTCGGATATGGTCTAGTCAGTGTCTAAATTTGCAAAGGCCAAACCCAAGTTCCAAGGAGGAGATTATTCCCAAACTAGGCTATAAGCCTAAAGGGCCTGTTTCCATCAGGAACAGCCTGCGTGTCCCTTGCAACAAACAAATGACTGATGTTAATAATGTTAGCATTTTAATGATTTATTTTAAATTCATTTGTGAATTGCATTGCAGTATTTTGCGAGAATGCTAATTAATAAATACAAACTTCCCTCCACCTTAGTTGTTATTATTCTGTCTTTGTCTCCTACTTTTCAACAAAACAAGGACGAGAGGAAATTGACAGAGAATGAAGTTTATTTTATTAAGCATTTGTCAAATATAGGATTTATATATTATACATAACCTAATAATATAATTGTATGGCAGTGGATGAGATGGCACTATATAAACTACCAAGATATGGCGGCTCTGATTGCTGCCACAACTGGAGAGGCAGTGGTCCATGAAAAAACAATTAGTAAAACCATCGGTCAGTCTTCAGTAGGCACTGTTAGCAGGCTGTCTGACAGCCCACTGACAGTTTCGTATCCAGACTATAGTGAAAGAAAATCCAACATGGCTGAATTGAAAAGTCAATTATGATAACACAATCTTGTCTTTTGCAACACTCGAAGACCAATGTTAATAATCATTATTGATTTGTTTGAATATTTCAATTATTGAGCTATATTTTAGATTTCTTTCTAGACAACATCACTGCGGTGGTCCACCAGTGGCTATGAGCGGTAAAACGTTGATGGTGGACCACCAGCAACACACAGGTAGCAATCGTAGGATAGCATTTGCCACTGATAGATACAATGTAGCTAGTGAGCTATCAACCCGATATCCGTATGGTGAGCCACCAGTGACAACGAATGGCAGTTGGTGGTGGGGCATCTTTGCGTTACTGATTGGGTTATACAGTCGAATGATTTCAATGAATAGCTTTGCTGTATTTTGTGATAATGCTAATTAATAAATACAAACTTACCTTTATTATAAAAAACTCCAAAATGGCTGAATTGATAAGTGGATGAGTTCAGGAGGCGGGATGAAATTTATAAACTAACGTTTGTGGGAATGTAAAAAATGAAGACAAACACATCTTACACATATTACAATATTATTTGGTATAGCAGTTTCGTAGTAAACATAACCACGATAAAAGAAAGTTCAAAATTAACCACAAATATATCAGGCATTTTCAATTGAGTTTATCATTAGTGTTTTTATATCTAACGAGAACCCCGCCCAGTAAATGTTCAACGAGGTTCAACGTTCACCATAACTATTCAATTTTGTTGTGGACAATGGTACACCTTCATTGCAGCAACAGCGTCTTGGGACATGCTATCCAGCTCTACACACTTACAGTGATACCAGACATCACAAAGGTCGCACTTTACCCAGATATCTGGAGAATCTTCGCCACAAATGCCACACTTGCCTTGGTCGACATTTGATGAAGTCACTTTCTGCTTTTTATTTGCCTCTTTTTCTAACTTACGCTTACTTTCCTCTCCAATTTCCTCACTAACTTCAGTACTTGTTTATTTTCGAACTGGTGGACCATCGGACATATGTATTAATTTTTTCAGGGGGCGGTATGAGGATGTCAACTAGATCAGAGCTGATGAGATTATGTTTTAGCAAAAGGTTTACTTGAGGAGGTGCATTTTCATCACAATTGTTAATGGTGGCTGATGTTGCATGTTTAAGGTCGGACTCGACTTGACATTTTAATCTTTTTCAAGTGTCAAACATTGGATTGTCTTTTGGAATATGCCCAGATTTCCACCACTGCCGAAAACATAGACTTTGTCTTGGAGTGATGGCTTTCTCCAAAGCCTCTAGGGCCATAACAGGTGGACATGGCCGCGAAGTGCCACTAGGCTGATCAATATTAGATGTTGAATCAGAATTGGTTGGTAAATCAGAAGGAGGGTTTGAATCTGTGATTTGGGTCATACCTTCAAGGGGCGTGGCTTTTGACCGTTGTATGAGGGATTCATCTACTGCGTTGGGATCAAACAGGAAAACACCACATTTTTTAAAACCAGCGGTTATTGTTGACATGGTGAAAGATTTTTCAAACGCTTGTTTAAAAAAACTACTGAAATCTTTTTTTGAAATCCATAAGTTAAAAGAAAACATCCGGGCTTGTGAAACTAATTGGTTAAGCTCATTTTTTAACGACCGATACACGGCTACATCTAGCGGTTGGAGCATGTGTGTTGTATGGGGCGGTAAGCAAAGCAAAATGACACTGTTTTCAATAGCTTTGTCTATTAAACCAATAGAAAGATGGGATGCGTGTCCATCCAGTAGCAGTAGCCGTGTCGTCTTGGGTGGTGTGTGAACAAGAAATATTTTTTCAAACCAATTTAAGAACAATTCAGAATTTACAAAACCACTTGGGCTTTTCCCATACAAAGCATTAATGTGACCATTTCGGCTATAAGCACCTCCGGGAAATCCCCCGCTATATATGATCATTGGGGGTATAGAGTTACCCGCTGCATTCACACAACATAAAGCACTTACGTGCTCCGTAGCAGCGATCATAACGCTATGGGCGTGCTTACACCTAACTGGCACAACCACTTTCCTAGAAGCTTTGTTCAGGTCAATGGCTGATGACCCGCAGTTAAAAACTAAATGTGGTTGATTAAACAAATCATTCTTTACCAGAACATCTTTGAGTAACGTGAAATAGTCATCTATAATTTTCTGAGTGGTCATAAATTGACGTCCTCGGTCCATTCCGTCCGGACGTCTCAATGATAATGTATGGTGTCTTTTGCGATAGCCACGCCACCATTTTTCAGTGGGCCCAGCTGGACCAAAAGCATGAGAACCATTCTCCTCAGATATGGCAAATGCCATACCCATCACCTGAGCAACTGTTAGTGGGAATCCTCTTCCAGCCATATACTTTAAATAATTATCAAGCAACAGCTCCTCATTTGGTGAGAGAGCCGTCTTACCACCGTGAAGTCTATGGCAACCTTCCCCTTGACGCGGTCATCTAAAGACTTTCGTGGTACACTAAATATATTAGCAGCCTTATGCACAGACATGCCATCATTCAGGACAGATTCATACGCTACGACCATATCTTCTTCCTTCCATTGGCGAAATGGTCCTCTTCTTCTGGCCTTCTTAGGATTTTTCTCAGTCATCTATATAACAAATACAACTGCTACTACTACTACTACAACTACTACTACACATTACAAAAATATTAGTCCACTGAAGATATATATTATATACTACAATCACAAACTGGTTGCTATTTTGTTGTTATTATGGCTCAACACAAAAGCTCACAATTAACTTCAAATTAAAACTAGCGCATTATGTGTATTTGATGTGTTTTTCAGCGATGTATGAAGTCTTGACATGTGCACATTGTACAGTTATATAGTTTCGTACTACAAAAATGGTACAACCATTTTTATAATATAAATCTATGTATGTAAAAATGCAAGTAAAGATGTATCTTTATGCATTGTGAATTTTTTAGTAGAATCATAGTCAATAAAACTACAGTTTAATATTAGTGCATGTTACTGATGTTAGTGTGAACTGCTTACCGTTGTTACTTAGCTAGTCAATAAAAATAATTAATGTTAAATTATAAATCAATCAGCATTGAACCTAAAAAATGCTTGTCACTGGGAAAATGTCACTGTTTGAATTATCGCTGTGAGATAAATATGCTATACCAAACACATTGGAATATTTTAGGCCTATAAAAATATATATCTTCTCTTGGATTGTCCCATTTTCACAAAGCCAGGGATAAATCATTTTAATAAGTAATTAGTTTATATAATATTTATGAAATAAATATGTAATTAAAATAATGTCACCACATTTATTCTCGTAGTCCTGAAGACAAGACTGTTCCGCAGCCCAGCAGCATAGCCTTGGAGCGGCCATGGAGAGAGTCCCGGTTGTGTGTATATGCTGTGTGTGTATGTGTAGGATATGCTGTGTATAATGAGCCAGCAACAAGCATGCAGCGGTAAGCGGTGATTTTCTCTACATGCTTTAGGGCTGCAGAGTTTACTTGTTTCCAGTATTATACTTCCCATTACCGCCATATTGTTACGTTTCACTGTAAGTGACTTGAAATTTTATTTACATTATTTGACACATTTAAGAAACCAATACAGGTTTTGTTCATATTTAAAATATATGTTTTTAGAAAATGTAGACGATAGGTAAAGGTATGAACATTTGCTAATGATGAAGGTAAAAGCTAACATTGTCTAGTTATTATGGTAAGTGAAGCTGTTATATATTTAGTTATATCTCAGGAAACATGAGACGTTGGGCCAACGGTGGTTTAATTTGACTGTTGGGCCAACGTTAGTTTACCGTCGGGTCAACGTCGTACAGAGTGGGCCAACAGTAAATCAACGATGGCCCAACGCCTCATATTTGCTGGGATAATATTGCGATTGATCAGATAATAAATTTGTGCCCCATCTTTATGATAGAAATCATTCATTATCGGCCTACAGGTAGTTATTTGGTTAGTAGGCCTACATAAATACTGATTTGGTAACAGGGCTTTTGTCGGTCCCATCAAATATATATTTTGTCAGAACGTAATTTCAAGACTGGATTGTTTTTGTATGACGATTGTATTTCAATATGCGGCTCTTGCAATCAAACGGTCTTCAGACTTGTCAAATGATGGCGATTTTGTTGTAAGAGATGCATTTTATCTTGCGGGAGTAACTGAACGATCCACAATGTCGGAAGTTCTGGGCAGCCCCATTTACGGCTAGCTATCCAAACAAACAAACAACAGTAACCATGGTAACAGGGTGCAGCTGGGAAATGCCCAGATTGATACTGCAAATCATTTTTTTAAATAAGCCAAACATGGCATAACAATAAAAATTACCTTGATATCATTTAAATTATTATGGATTTAATGATATCATTTGAATTATTATGGATTTATTACAATAGGTAACGTTAGACGTAAATTAATTTAAAAAAACAAGACAACACAAATATTTTTTATTATGAATGTTTTAATAATGATCTTGTTCTAAAATACATAAAATAAACATGCAAACATCTCCTATATATTCACAATTTAAATACCTTTTCTATTAAATCATACACAGTATTTACAATTGTGAAATATGGATTAATAATATTGAGTAATATATTTACGTCCCGGAGTCGCCACTTTTGAGAATTTATCAATGAGATAATCAATGGTCCCTTATACCTTGAAAAAAATTGTTGTTTACAACTCACGTGCGGTTGGATAGCTCTGCACGTCATGCGCGTGCCTTTCTGTGGGGAAATGGAGGGAATTTTTTACTGTGATGAGGAAGTGGACGTCAATGTCTTGTCTTTTGCAACACTCGAAGACCAATGTTAATAATCATTATTGATTTGTTTGAATATTTCAATTATTGAGCTATATTTTAGATTTCTTTCTAGACAACATCACTGCGGTGGTCCACCAGTGGCTATGAGCGGTAAAACGTTGATGGTGGACCACCAGCAACACACAGGTAGCAATCGTAGGATAGCATTTGCCACTGATAGATACAATGTAGCTAGTGAGCTATCAACCCGATATCCGTATGGTGAGCCACCAGTGACAACGAATGGCAGTTGGTGGTGGGGCATCTTTGCGTTACTGATTGGGTTATACAGTCGAATGATTTCAATGAATAGCTTTGCTGTATTTTGTGATAATGCTAATTAATAAATACAAACTTACCTTTATTATAAAAAACTCCAAAATAGCTGAATTGATAAGTGGATGAGTTCAGGAGGCGGGATGAAATTTATAAACTAACGTTTGTGGGAATGTAAAAAATGAAGACAAACACATCTTACACATATTACAATATTATTTGGTATAGCAGTTTCGTAGTAAACATAACCACGATAAAAGAAAGTTCAAAATTAACCACAAATATATCAGGCATTTTCAATTGAGTTTATCATTAGTGTTTTTATATCTAACGAGAACCCCGCCCAGTAAATGTTCAACGAGGTTCAACGTTCACCATAACTATTCAATTTTGTTGTGGACAATGGTACACCTTCATTGCAGCAACAGCGTCTTGGGACATGCTATCCAGCTCTACACACTTACAGTGATACCAGACATCACAAAGGTCGCACTTTACCCAGATATCTGGAGAATCTTCGCCACAAATGCCACACTTGCCTTGGTCGACATTTGATGAAGTCACTTTCTGCTTTTTATTTGCCTCTTTTTCTAACTTACGCTTACTTTCCTCTCCAATTTCCTCACTAACTTCAGTACTTGTTTATTTTCGAACTGGTGGACCATCGGACATATGTATTAATTTTTTCAGGGGGCGGTATGAGGATGTCAACTAGATCAGAGCTGATGAGATTATGTTTTAGCAAAAGGTTTACTTGAGGAGGTGCATTTTCATCACAATTGTTAATGGTGGCTGATGTTGCATGTTTAAGGTCGGACTCGACTTGACATTTTAATCTTTTTCAAGTGTCAAACATTGGATTGTCTTTTGGAATATGCCCAGATTTCCACCACTGCCGAAAACATAGACTTTGTCTTGGAGTGATGGCTTTCTCCAAAGCCTCTAGGGCCATAACAGGTGGACATGGCCGCGAAGTGCCACTAGGCTGATCAATATTTGATGTTGAATCAGAATTGGTTGGTAAATCAGAAGGAGGGTTTGAATCTGTGATTTGGGTCATACCTTCAAGGGGCGTGGCTTTTGACCGTTGTATGAGGGATTCATCTACTGCGTTGGGATCAAACAGGAAAACACCACATTTTTTAAAACCAGCGGTTATTGTTGACATGGTGAAAGATTTTTCAAACGCTTGTTTAAAAAAACTACTGAAATCTTTTTTTGAAATCCATAAGTTAAAAGAAAACATCCGGGCTTGTGAAACTAATTGGTTAAGCTCATTTTTTAACGACCGATACACGGCTACATCTAGCGGTTGGAGCATGTGTGTTGTATGGGGCGGTAAGCAAAGCAAAATGACACTGTTTTCAATAGCTTTGTCTATTAAACCAATAGAAAGATGGGATGCGTGTCCATCCAGTAGCAGTAGCCGTGTCGTCTTGGGTGGTGTGTGAACAAGAAATATTTTTTCAAACCAATTTAAGAACAATTCAGAATTTACAAAACCACTTGGGCTTTTCCCATACAAAGCATTAATGTGACCATTTCGGCTATAAGCACCTCCGGGAAATCCCCCGCTATATATGATCATTGGGGGTATAGAGTTACCCGCTGCATTCACACAACATAAAGCACTGACGTGCTCCGTAGCAGCGATCATAACGCTATGGGCGTGCTTACACCTAACTGGCACAACCACTTTCCTAGAAGCTTTGTTCAGGTCAATGGCTGATGACCCGCAGTTAAAAACTAAATGTGGTTGATTAAACAAATCATTCTTTACCAGAACATCTTTGAGTAACGTGAAATAGTCATCTATAATTTTCTGAGTGGTCATAAATTGACGTCCTCGGTCCATTCCGTCCGGACGTCTCAATGATAATGTATGGTGTCTTTTGCGATAGCCACGCCACCATTTTTCAGTGGGCCCAGCTGGACCAAAAGCATGAGAACCATTCTCCTCAGATATGGCAAATGCCATACCCATCACCTGAGCAACTGTTAGTGGGAATCCTCTTCCAGCCATATACTTTAAATAATTATCAAGCAACAGCTCCTCATTTGGTGAGAGAGCCGTCTTACCACCGTGAAGTCTATGGCAACCTTCCCCTTGACGCGGTCATCTAAAGACTTTCGTGGTACACTAAATATATTAGCAGCCTTATGCACAGACATGCCATCATTCAGGACAGATTCATACGCTACGACCATATCTTCTTCCTTCCATTGGCGAAATGGTCCTCTTCTTCTGGCCTTCTTAGGATTTTTCTCAGTCATCTATATAACAAATACAACTGCTACTACTACTACTACAACTACTACTACACATTACAAAAATATTAGTCCACTGAAGATATATATTATATACTACAATCACAAACTGGTTGCTATTTTGTTGTTATTATGGCTCAACACAAAAGTTCACAATTAACTTCAAATTAAAACTAGCGCATTATGTGTATTTGATGTGTTTTTCAGCGATGTATGAAGTCTTGACATGTGCACATTGTACAGTTATATAGTTTCGTACTACAAAAATGGTACAACCATTTTTATAATATAAATCTATGTATGTAAAAATGCAAGTAAAGATGTATCTTTATGCATTGTGAATTTTTTAGTAGAATCATAGTTAATAAAACTACAGTTTAATATTAGTGCATGTTACTGATGTTAGTGTGAACTGCTTACCGTTGTTACTTAGCTAGTCAATAAAAATAATTAATGTTAAATTATAAATCAATCAGCATTGAACCTAAAAAATGCTTGTCACTGGGAAAATGTCACTGTTTGAATTATCGCTGTGAGATAAATAGGCTATACCAAACACATTGGAATATTTTAGGCCTATAAAAATATATATCGTTCTCTTGGATTGTCCCATTTTCACAAAGCCAGGGATAAATCATTTTAATAAGTAATTAGTTTATATAATATTTATGAAATAAATATGTAATTAAAATAATGTCACCACATTTATTCTCGTAGTCCTGAAGACAAGACTGTTCCGCAGCCCAGCAGCATAGCCTTGGAGCGGCCATGGAGAGAGTCCCGGTTGTGTGTATATGCTGTGTGTGTATGTGTAGGATATGCTGTGTATAATGAGCCAGCAACTTTAATTTTCTTTTGCTGGTTACTATACATGCATGCAGCGGTGATTTTCTCTACATGCTTTAGGGCTGCAGAGTTTACTTGTTTACAGTATTATACTTCCCATTAGCGCCATATTGTTACGTTTTACTGTAAGTAGCTTGAAATTTTATTTACATTATTTGACACATTTAAGAAACCAATTAAGGTTTTGTTCATATTTAAAATATATGTTTTTAGAAAATGTAGACGATAGTTAAAGGTATGAACATTTGCTAAGGATGAAGGTAAAAGCTAACATTGTCTAGTTATTATGGTAAGTGAAGCTGTTATATATTTAGTTATATCTCCGGAAACATGAGACGTTGGGCCAACTGTGGTTTAATTTGACTGTTGGGCCAACGTTGGTTTACCGTCGGGTCAATGTCGTACAGAGTGGGCCAACAGTAAATCAACGATGGCCCAACGCCTCATATTTGCTGGGATAATATTGCGATTGATCAGATAATAAATTTGTGCCCGATCTTTATGATAGAAATCATTCATTATCGGCCTACAGGTAGTTATCTGGTTAGTAGGCCTACATAAATACTGATTTGGTAACAGGGCTTTTGTCGGTCCCATCAAATATATATTTTGTCAGAACGTAATTTCAAGACTGGTTTGTTTTTGTATGACGATTGTATTTCAATATGCGGCTCTTGCAATCAAACGGTCTTCAGACTTGTCAAATGATGGCGATTTTGTTGTAAGAGATGCATTTCATCTTGCGGGAGTAACTGAACGATCCACAAAGTCGGAAGTTCCGGGCAGCCCCATTTACGGCTAGCTATCCAAACAAACAAACAACGGTAACCATGGTAACAGGGTGTAGCTGGGAAATGCCCAGATTGATACTGCAAATCATTTTTTAAAATAACAATATGGCGCTAATGGGAAGTATAATACTGTAAACAAGTAAACTCTGCAGCCCTAAAGCATGTAGAGAAAATCACCGCTGCATGCATGTATAGTAACCAGCAAAAGAAAATTAGAACTGATCCAAATTTTGCTATGTATGAACATTTCTGAAGGTATGGGGAGGTATATCGTATATACTGATATCACATTTCTTGTAGATATTGAGTATCACGGATAGACAAAACAAATTAGCATTTTAATTATGCATGTCACATAAATTATGCAAATGAGCAGTGATACAACAGTAATACAGCAGCACATTATCGCACTGTAATTTTGATAAGAATCATTTTTAGGCAGTTGCACATTGCATGACTTTCTGTAAGTATGAATAGAGATATTGACATGAAATTTCTCCAACGTACTCACACGAAATATGCAAAAGTAAAAATGAATAAATTATGTAATTTGCATAAATTATACAAATGAGCTACATTCTGTAATCACAGAAATGCTAAAATTTTGCTATATATGAACATTTCCGAAGGTATGGAAAGGTATATGGTATATACTGATCTATCAAATTTTTTTTAGATACTGAGCACGGATCTATAGACGAAAAAATTAGCATTTTAATTATGCATGTCACATAAATTATGCAAATGAGCAGTGATGCAGCAGTAATATAGCAGCACATAATCGCACTGCAATTTTGATAAGAATCATTTTCAGGCAGTTGCACATTGCATGACTTTCCGTGAGTATGAATAGAGATATTGACATGAAATTTCTCCCACGTACTCACACGAAATATGCAAAAGTAAAAATGAATAAATTATGTAATTTGCATAAATTATGCAAATGAGCTACATTGTGTAATCACAGAAATGCTAAAATTTTGCTATGTATGAACATTTCCGAAGGTATGGAAAGGTATATGGTATATACTGATCTATTACATTTTTTTAGATACTGAGCACGGATCTATAGACGAAAAAATTAGCATTTTAATTATGCATGTCACATAAATTATGCAAATGAGCAGTGATGCAGCAGTAATACAGCAACACTTAATCGCACTGCAATTTTGATAAAAATCATTTTTAGGCAGTTGCACATTGCATGACTTTCCGTGAGTATGAATAGAGATAATGACATGAAATTTCTCCCACGTACTCACAGGGAATATGCAAAAGCAAAAATGAATAAATTATGTAATTGCATAAATTATGCAAATGAGCAACATTGTGTAATCATAGAAATGCTAAAATTTTGCTATGTATGAACATTTCTGAAGGTATGGAAAGGTATATGGTATGGAGATATTGACATGAACCTTTACCTTATAAATAATTATGATAATAGCCAAAAGTAGGCAAAAAAAAAGAATTAATAAATTAGGCATATGGCATAAATTATGCAAATAAGGCAAAGTGGATTGATGTTGTTAGGTGAAGATAGTTATTCATTTGAATATTTTATGTAATAGTGATCATATTCTGTAAAACGCAGGACGTCACTCGATGAAAACAAAGTTATATAACACCCCCTCCCCCATACTTCATTGTATTACCCAGCTCGGTGAAAACAAAGGAGGTCTAGGTCATTGAGTTTCTTTGAATTTTAGAAATTATGCTACAGGTACCGTAAGTATAAAATACATCCGTAACTACTGGTAAGTGAGATTGAAAATTGATTTATTATATTTCGCTGAATTCACAATGAAAGTAATCCAAATGTCTTAGCGTCATCACCGTATATTTGGCTGAAGACACAATGGAAATATTCCTGAATGTTACAATTCAACTTGCCGGTGCCTCTCATGGTACAGAACAGGGCGACAAAGTGGCACATGACATGTACGACTAACAAAACAGAATTCGATCCGAATATTTCACTAAATTCACAATAAAAATGTAATCCAAAAGTTTTAGTTTAATCACTGTATATTGGACTGAAGACACAATGAAAATATTCTTGAATGTTACAATTCAACTTGTCGGTGCCTCTCATGGTACTGCACGAGACATCCACATTGACAAAGTGGCACATGACATGTTCGACAAGCAAAACTGGTTTCAATCTTTCGGCCAGCTAGAGTCGTACGCCCCACTTCACTGCAGTTTCTGCATACCCTCTTTCTTCCGTCAAGTCGAACCAGGTCATGTGCTTGCAAATTGCCGATAGCAACAACATCTAAGCTCTTTCCAGCACGATGAATCCTACTGGAGAACCCAGCAATCAGCTCCTCGCACAGTGTCTGTGGACGACATGACTCCTTGTAAATCACCAGGGCATTGATTATGGTGGTGTTCACCATATACCACACCAGGTACCGTCAAAATTTCACCGACTCTCTGCCGACAGGATAGTAAGCCCTGTTTTGATCGGCAAGATCCACACCTCCCATGAATTTGTTGTAAAAAATAATATTCTTAGGACAAGGCACTAGGCGTAGTTCGGGACGTTGACCAGTTTGTTGTGGGGCTCGACGATTCACTTCACCATCCACTGGATTCAAATTAGACGAGATAACACGTACATCACGTTTATCGTGCCAAACATTAGCCACAATGTTCCCAAGCTGCATTTTAACACTGCCGCAAGAGTCCCCAGCTTGGACTAGCCTAGAACTAGCCTAGTTCCTGGCCCACGGCGAGCGAGGGCCTAGAATCCATCCTAGCTCAAGATCAACATTTCTTTACGATGCAGCTTATCCTAATGTACTCACATTTTCAGAAATAAAAACACTCTGTACCAAGCATGTATTGTTTTATCTTGTTATTCATGAAAAAAATATATTTGAACTGTTTGTAAATGTTGACTTTGAGACAGTTTAATATGCCACACCGAGCGATTCTGTCGCACTTGTCCACTTCCCAAAACAAAATAAACAGTCTCGCACGTGGAAATTAATTGTGACGTCATATGGTTGTGACTGAAGAATCTGGAACGAATTTACATTTCGTAAAAGTAGCTTGCGTGATGCAATAACATGATTAAGTTATATAATTAGGGCCTATAATTAAATAAAAAGCTTATGATAATTAACTTTATTAAGGGCAATAAATTTAGGCCTATAATTTTTCGTCATTTGAAGCTGGAATTTGTGTCAGCAATATCAGCTTTTAATGAATGAGAAATGGACGAAAATAATTGCACAGCATAAGCGTCAAGTACGTGATGCGATAATAAGATTATGGGCTATAATTAAATTTAAAGCCTATGATAATAAAAATAAAGGGCTATAAATTAAGGCCTATAATTGACGGTGGTAATTTCTAACTGTTATTCACCTTTTTGTGGGTTTGAATAGATCTATAGGGGGTGGGGGTCACTATTTTGAAAACATTTTTAGACTAAATTTTCGTGAAATTAATAATTATTTAAGAAAATGATGTAAAAAACACACATATTTTTAAACTCGGTAGGGATGAAGAGGTAGAGGTGTGAACATGGTGGCAGCGCTAACATTAGTGGTGATCGTGTATAATTGCTATCAGTAGGCCTAACGCCGTTATGTTTATTTTAATGGCAAATGTGTTATTAGGGGGCCGCCGAAAAAAAACTCTAGGGGGGGGGGGGATTGTTGGAGTTTTTGTCTCGGGCTCGGCTCAGCAGCGTTCGTGCTGAAAATTTAAAATTTTATTATAGTCAGGCAGAATAGTGGCATTTTGGGGCTGAACCTTGCATTGTCGAATTACAATCGTTTTTTTTGCATTTTTGAGTAGGCAATATCCATCTGTTAAAGAATCAGCTGGCGTTCCATGCCCAAACCTTGTGGGTTTTTCAAAATTCAAGATGGATGCCAAGATGGCCGCTGTATCACTAAAAATGCCATAACTTCGTTAATAATAGACTCAGAGATTCTAATTTGGTGTATATTAGTATGTTTTGGGTGGCAAGGAATCCATTTATGTGGTTTATTTTATGGTTAGATGTAGTATACATCCGAAATGGATGAAATCACTAAAAAATATATAAGTAATGATATAAACAACAACAAACAACGCCTAAAAATTTTACTCAATAATTACTGACACAATTATACTGCAGTATGAAAGTATACTAATTAAACGCATCAACTTAGTTACTGGTACTTAGCTACAGTGTTCGCTGTTAGATTATGCCCTTCCGTCACATTGAATCAGTGTAATTTTTTTTTAACTGTGATCAACTAAATGAGTTTCTAATATTTGTTTTCAGGCAAACCAATTCAGACGTTATTGTAAACAAAATGTAAATGCTCGGCATTATGATGTAAAATCTGCACTAGGAAATATATTATATAAAATTAGCGAAAACGGTCATTCCGTTTGGAATCCATGTTATGTAAAATAACTAAAAGTGAGGGCATATATTTTTTGTGAGCCCTGTGGTTTGAATTGTGACATCTAAAAGTGAATACAAATGACAGTAAATAGCTGGGCGCTATGATAGTTTAAAGTTTCCTCATACCTTTTATGTACCACAGAGCATATGTTTCAAATAAAATGTTTAGTTGCATCTCCAGTTGAAAGAAAATAACAATATTTTGAATTAAAGCTCATATATAGATTTTTGTAATCTACCAGAAATCAGAGACCACGAGCTTTCATTCAGTAAATACAGTAAATAGGTGGGTGCACATCTGTTTTATAGAAAGTAGCATCATGATTGAAATAGGGTCAAACTAAATTGTTGTTATTTAATTTGTTTCAGATTGACTAAATGGATTATCCTACAGCACTGTCACAATATGGATCTGAAATTGAATTACATGCTGACAAAACTCGAGTACTTCCGGATATCATCAGGAAAGGACTTGTTATGTTTTTGCAAACTTCTTTAGCGAGAAAAAAATCAGAATTCACTACTGTACCAAAGATGCTAGGAGCTTTGTGCGAGTCCCGTCACATCAAGTGGACTTTAAACAGTCTAAGAACCGTAGTGTGGCGGATGGTGCAAGATTTGCGCAAATTGAAGAATAAAGATAGGGATGATCTATTGGTCAAAGCTAGATTTCACGAACTCTTTATTTTTCCCTAACAAAACACATCTAATCCAGCAGTATCCCCTGATTCATCAGCACCTGAATCAGAATATTCTCCACCTTCACTTGCTGATTTCCCTATTAATCCACTCAAAGCTTTTCCTGCTGTTTTGAAACAACCAACACCTACTTCTAGTTCGTACACAGATCACAAGATTCAGTCAGCTTCTCAGTCGAAAGTTGGAGCAAAACATAGCTGTATTAGAGCTGCTTGTGCAACAAAACGTCAAATATCAAGTAACTTAAAGCACCATTACATAGACAAATTATCAGGCAAAATTGAAATTATAAAGAAACTCACCGAAAAATGCAGTCGTGATATATTACGAAGCAATACAGAGAAACTAAAAAGACGAAACAAACAAATTGAAATATTACAAAAGAAAATTGAACAGCTGGAACACAATGAAATGAAAAATGATCAGGGGATAGGCCCATTACAGAAGCAAAAGATGGAAATGGCAAGATATAATAAAAAAAGGCGTGCAAGAATGAAGGATGAGTGGACAGAGAAGGAGAATTTTATGGAGGGACAGATATTGATCTTGAAAACAGAAACCAAATTTTAGAAAATGAAAACATCAAATTGAAAGACAAACTGAAAGACCTAGCTGAGAAAGAAGAGAAGGCAGATGTTTTAAATTTAAAAGAAGTAACAGCATATACTGGCAAGCTTCGAAAGGCTGTGTACTGTTGTGTATTAAATTATGTTCCATTAGATAATGTAGCTGACGTATTAGGATGTGTGCTGTCAGAGCTAGCTGGCTTAAAACTCGACGCACTGCCAAGCCGTAGCTCTGTGTGTAGGATGGCTCGAGAAATGGGGAGCCTCGCAGACTTACAAACAGCTGATCTCCTCTTAAAAAAACCGCACTCAAATTTGTGCTGGGACGCCACCACTCTTGGAGGAAGTCACATCAACCAGATCCACATATCAACAGATCCATCAATACAGAGTACCATCAGTGTTGAGACTCTCAGCGGTGGACGTACAATTGATTACGTTAATCATATTGAGTCTGCCATGGACACAACAGCTACAACATACAGTGAATGTTATAATACTAACAAAGATGACACTAAAAATGAAATGATAGGAAACATCAGTAACACTTTGTCTGATCGCGCTGCAGTAAATCACTGTGTAAATAAAGAGTTCAGCGACACTGCTGGTAGAATAATTACTGAATTAAATTGCAATGTGCATCCTCTGGATGGGTTGGCACAGAGTACAAAAAAGGTAATCCGAGAAATTGAGAACCAACATAACATTAAAGGTAAATGCTTTGGAAAAGATGTAGCTGCTGTCAACCTCATTCATGCAATCAGCAAGATGCGATGGTAGTGGTCATCCTGGCTCCTTCAATAATTTTTTTGATTTAAAAAAACTACAGCTGGATCTCATCCCTCGTTACTGTGGATCCAGACTACATGTTCTTTTCAAGCTGGCATCCAGTATAATATTTCTACAACATAAACTTATCAACTATTTGAAAAACTGGTGTCCAAGCCAGAACCAGCTTGTGAAATGTATTTCACAAGATCTTTCAAACAATAACCTTGCCCTTGAAATTGCGATCATTGGACTCTATGGGAAATTTGTCAGTGGACCATGGATGTCTAAATTCTACGAAAGTGAAATGGCAAATATAAATTCTTCACCTCTATTAAAAATGTGTTGTGATTCCCTCGAGGCGGTTGCAATGTCACCAAATATTTTATTTACCACTGAGGTAGACGCATTTGGTGACTCGATTAAAACAAATGACATTGTGTTTCTGTCTCTTCAACATCACATCAAGTCATCGCCAAACAAGAAACTTTCTAGATAAATTTCCAAACAACTAGCTGAGGGCTATCTTTCTCTTCTCCAGAAGCAGCTAAAACGCTATCTGTCAGGCGAGCTGTCTGCAGCTGCAAGTACAGCTATGTCAGCCCCAGTTCACAATATGTACGCCGAGAGAGCTTTAGGCATGACCGATGCTCAAGTGAGACGTGTACCATCAGCCTCTATGTCATTCATTGATTCAAAAGTTAAATTTGCCTTGGACAAATCCAAACCATGGTTGGACAAACAAGATGACTATTATCACATATGTCCGCAAGCGTGCTCGCAAAGTGACAGTAGAAAGAAACAATAGAGAAAAGGCAATGCAGGAGAAGCATAGGTTGAAAACCATTCACCAGCGAAGAGAACAGCATAAAATAACCATTCTGGAGAAGAAATTAAATGAGCGTGTGCACTCTGATGTTTGGCTAGATGACATAAACCTAGATTTGGACCTTGATGTGGAGAAATTGCCAAAAGATGATTGCCCAACCTGAAACATTTATCGGCACTAGAATCAGCCATGTTTGGTATGAGGATGAGCAACTAGTGAAATACTCAGGGACAATTCGCAAACTAAAACGAAATCGATTGCAATATAGTATTGCTTACTGGTTTAATAGAAGATGAAGAGCGAGCTGTTCATTCAAATATAGCTGTGGTAAAACTGGCAGCTGACTATGTGCTTGGTGATTTATCACTTCATTCCATGGATACATGAAAATGTAATGAAATTTAAATTTATTGTGTAAAATTTTTCGACTAGTGAGATACTTAAGAATAATTAATCCTAACAATGGTGGCTACTTTTTGTTATATATCCCAAAATATCTCAAAAAATATCTAATAAGTATACAAACCTGGTAAACAAAATTGCAACTGAACTTTTGATAGGGTAGTATGTTATAATGGTGTGCGGTAAAAATGCCATAGGTAAGATTGCCATAGGTAAAAATGCCATTGGTAAAAATGCCATATGGTAAAAATGCCATAGGTAAATATGCCAGATGGTAAAAATGTCATTGGTAAATATGCCAGATGGTAAAAATGCCATTGGTAAATATGCCGGATGGTAAAAATGTCAGTGGGAAAAATGTCAGATGGCAAAAATGACATTGGTAAAAATGCCAGATGGTAAAAATGCCATTGGTAAATATGCCAAATGGTAAAAATGCCCGACCAAATTTTCATAGAAGTCTGTTTTCGCCTTGCGTCCTTCCGCCACTCTTGGCGAGATAATCTGTTTCTTGTATGTTCACCCTGCGATCTCTCCGAACACTTTTGAAAATAATTGTCAAGGAACAAATTTAGATTAGCCGTGTTTCAAACATTTATTTTCTCTCCTACTATCCCAATCGACTTGCAAATTTTCAGTATATTTTTTAAACGAGTACCCCTATGAAAATAATGCAGACCAGATTCAAAATTACTGTTGCTTGGACATGTTGGTTTTTTGCTTGTGCGCAGGACTAACTTGTCAGTTTTTATTCCCATACTTGACCCATGTGTTTACCCTGACAACCCCAGATTAGTTTGAAAATGACGAGGATCAGGTTAAAATGGATGGCGAGCAGACCGATCTGCAACATTTTGGAATAAATGTGTGGATATTTGGCGTGGTCGATCATAGTGGTTATTGTTCGCATTTACATTGTTTGTGAAAAAAATTGTTTAACAAAGAGCTGGCTTTCTTTATTAATTGAAAGTGTTCTTCGGCACTTAGGGCTATTTTTCGGGTTGTGCTATCAGTGGCTTTTCACCGATTACATTCCTATCATCTGCCATTTTATCCTCTGGCATTTTTACCAATGGCATTTTTACCGTTTGGCATCTTTACCACCGGCATTTTTACCATTTGTCATTTTTACTACTGGCATTATTACTGTCTGGCATTTTTACTACTGGCATTTTTACCATCTGGCATATTTACCAATGATATTTTTACCATCTGGCATATTTACCGATGGCATTTTTACCATCTGGCATATTTACCAATGGCATTTTTACCATCTGGCATTTTCACCAATGGCGTTTTTACCTATGGCAATCTTACCTCTGGCATTTTTACCTACATCCGTTATAATATTTTATAATATGAACCAGAGACCAAGTTTTACAGCTATATATATATAAAATATATATGTATATACATGTATATATATATGTTGTATATTAAGTTTAACGATATCTAAAGCCTACACACATATATTTATAGATATATTTAGATATATTGCCTCATATGTGCAGAATGTTACGTAAAGCAATACCCGCAAAAACAAATCACGATATACACCTGCATAACACTAGACAACGACATAAGCTTCATATTACCAGAGTAAAACACGAATTTGCAAAAAGATGTATTAGATATCAGTTGCCCAGTGAAATAAATTTAATTCCAACTGTGTGTGTTGAACTCTAATCACAGATAAAATAAACACTCACAGTTTTAATGGTTTCAGTAACTACGCAAAAACATATATGATTTCAAAATATCCAGCCAACTGTACTAATTGTAATTATAATTTATGTCATGATTAATCTGGAACATTTTTTGTTTCTCTTATACCATGGTCTTGTGTATAAAGAAAATATATATTTTTTGATTGATTATTTAAAACCAGCAAACGGTGGCCACTGTGCTAGCGACCATAAGGTCTTAACGGTGGTCTCCTGACTTCATTTATTTATTTGTTAAAATTGATTATGTACTACTTTGGTTTTATATGTCAAATAAATTTACTGAGCTGAACTGAACTGCTCTTTGTTTGACCTCTTATCTTGTTTTTTTTCATAAATGAAAATACTTCTTTATCACTCATGTAGATATCGCGAAAATGTTATTTTTCTTGAAAAATATTTGGACTATAGTAAGTGTCGCATAAAAACTTTCAACATAAAATATTGGCGATAATGTATTACACATGAGAATTGTGAATGTCCTAAAGATAGTAGGGACCTACTATGGGGGGTGGGTGGTAAATAATAGAATGTGTGTTAAATTAAAATGTCGCATTATAGTCACTAACATAGAAAAATCATCCTGTTAGAACTAAAACATGACTAATTTAATAATAAAGTATGATTTCATATACTTATTTGTATACAAAAATAGGATAAAAAAGGGTGGTTATATTAATTTGCTATTGCGGGGCTCAAAGATTCCGCACACAACTTGACTACGGTTCATCTATATAACAAAAATTGACAATTCCTGCCATTCTGTTTCCACCTTAATCTGCTCACCCCTCACCAACAACAACCCTTGACTAGACGTTGAAATTAGGGCACAGAAGTGCTGGGGCGGTGGTCAACGCCTGCTTGGTGCAGTCCGACTTTTGCTGTTACGATGAACTTTGATGATCCAATGTCCCACGCCAGACCCATGAACATCTCACTGGTGCAGGAGGCCCCTGCAGGAGTTAAGTGAAATTTTAAAATCCCAACGTCAATAAACTTTAAATACAATAGGTCTACTCGAAATCTATGTTCATTTTATGACAGGCCCCTACAGTATAAATTATATTTTTCGCCACTCATGAGTGAGATTTTGTCACCAATTATTGTAAACGGCTCATAATGCGTGAAACACTATCAATAGGATAACCCATATTGCTCTATCAATTATTATTTGTTGGTCAAACAGACTTTAAATTATGGCTACAAACCATTAAATAGTTGACAAAACTTGAGTTATGAATTCAATCCTTTAAATAGTTTGCAAGACTTCTTGTCCAACTTGAAGTATAGGCCCTAATATTATAGACATGGATGCTTTTTTATTTCAATCAAAGCTGCATGGCTACCCAAAATTGTATATGAATGTGATACTGGTGGCACGGCATACACAGGACTTGAACCCTTTGGGGCGGTGTTTAGCCAGCGCTGCAAACGCTGGCCGAGCACTGACCCCGCATCTTTTTTGGCGTGTCGCGTATGCTGGGCAAAACGCACGACGGTTGACCATGTCCTGATTCGATGTCTGGACATCTTTCCGGCAGTGGCCAGACATTATACCAACAGCAGGCGCAGGATCTTGAATAGGTGTTACTTTAGGTTGGTTCAGCGTCGACGATTGTGGACCAACGCTGAACCGGCATTGCTTTCACCGTCTTGTGTCTGGTGGGTCATGTATTGTCAACTGTGATATCATACCACATAGCCAGAAAACGGGAGACACTGGCATGATGTTACTTTGGTGCCGGGCCAGCGTTTATGGCCCGACATTGATCTAGTATTGTGACAGTGTATCGCGTTCACTGGGTAATAGTGTTTTCTGTGAACATGACTGTGTTAGTAACTCGCATTGGGCCGATATCGATTCTTTGTTCTTTTACAATGAGTCGGCAACGGCTTCAATAAATGTGCTTTTAAATGAACAATTTATTTACTGATAATACATAATTTGTATTTGTATTGTACATTTTGATCAATAAAAAAAAACTTGAAGAATAATACAGTCGAGCCTCTCTATACTATATTTATTACACAAACACACTTAATGCGAGATACTGGGTATGACAAAGTAAGCTGAAACTAGTTTCAAGTTACCCCCTCTAGTTTCAAATTATCCCCTCTGTTTTACCGGTTAACTTTCAATGATAACACTTATTATATTTTATTTTTTCATCACATGGCATCGGGACACTTTAATCTCCGTAATTATAACCCTTTGATCTCTAGGGAAACTAATCAAAAACTATGTTAGCATCTATAACCCTCTGTGCCAACTAACGACACTTCAATCTCCATGTAACTCTTCGATTTCTATGCCAACTAGTAAAACAAGTTGTTAGCACGATGTCTAGGAACACTTTAATCTCTCTATAACCTTGTGATCTCTAGGTTTAACTAACGAAAGAAATAGTCTCGTTATTATCTATTGATTTATCTATGGCAGATGTAACGTTTGCCATGTTTCCGCACCTGTTTTGAAGACTCCACAAACTGTCTATCTATTAATTATTGACAGTGATCAAAATTAAAAACAAAAAATACATCCATAGAGGCCTACCCTGCCCACATGCCTACATCATACACAATACCAGTCATCTGCATCAAACCAATTTGCCGGCGCATAAAAAATAGAACGCACGTGTCAGAAACTGTAAGGTTAACCCTTTAACCGCCGATCTCGATTACATTCGTTTCTTAAATTTTTATTAGCACATTAAATAGGCCTAACAGCTATTGAATATCATGTAATTTATTACTGCGGATGGTGGACCGACAGGAAACGTAATTAAAACGTAATATGTTACTGTACGCCGGTACAAAATGACCTTTTTAAAAACCCTTTTCATTCCAAGAAATGGTAAGAAATAAAAAAAAGTATCGTTTAAACAAAGTTTAACGTACATGTAATTCCTAGTGTTGCTCTCTGATGAGTGTTGTTTAATCTGCACATTGTTGATGGCAGTGAAGGATTTAGGGAAGAATTGAATACAGTATGCCTATGAAGCTAGAGGCAGTGCGATTTATTCTACGTGCAAGGTAGTGCGTTGGCACCTGATGAAAAATTGTGACTAGTGGTCGTTCACGGAAAAGATAAAAACAATTATACGTGTCATATAAGATTATGTTAATAATCTATGTGAATTGTCGGTAATTGACGAAATTTGCATGAGGCCTGAAAACAGATGCATTCATGATTCTACGTAAATCATGTGTGCATTATACAATTTAAAATAACATAACAACACATGCAAATAACTGTATTTGATATTACTGTATACTAGCTGTATCCATTAATAATTATTGTCCAGCTTCGAAATATGGGCATTATGAAGATTTATATCTCGTTTCAAAACTGATTTAGCCAAATATACAAGTATCTCATCGACATCAATCCATTCCGAGAGCGCTATAAAAAATGTTCATTCTGAATGAAATACATCCATTCCATCCAAATAATAAGTGTGTAGGCTGCAGTAAGTAGTCATCTATCCGCGCATCCAGCAGAATGTAATGCCGCTTTCGTACCTGTGCAGAATCAACGAGTTCTATTGTCATATCTTTGCAGTTTATATCAATCTTTTGCAGCTTTGCATGCTGCCATATTTTTAAAAAATACTACTACTTTTTTTCCTCGCATTTTTACGTAATGACATTTAAAGTACCACCTCAGCGCCACTTATTATTTACATTTTTTATATATATTTGATAAAACATGTCATTTAGCACCTCAGAATGATGCCACAACCCTTTAGGGCACACACATTTCATCATTAAGTTTATTCAGTCAAGAAATGAAAGAAATAGCATTTCCTCATAATTTATCCTCGACGTATGCTTGTACATACCTGTTTTACTCAGCCAATTTGACAACATAATTAACGGGTATTTAAAGTTACCAAGAAAATTTCCAACAGTAAGTTGTGTACTATCCAGAATAGATAATCGAAACAAGGCCCATAGGCGACGGAATTAGGTCCCAGCCTCTAATTCTCGTTTAAAAGTGAAAATGGGCGGGGGCCCTGGGGTAGTGGTTAGCACCGCTGCCTCTCACGCCAGAGTTCGGGTTCGGTTCCCGGTCTCGGCGGTTTGAAAGAAACAAAAATGTTTCTTCCCCATCCACGTGTGAAAGTCAGTATTGTGGGGAGCCTCCGTGACCGAGAGGTAGCGTGCTCGGCCTCAGACCGCCAGGGCTCGAAGGGAAAATCATTTGAAATTTTTTTATAGAATATAACTTATAAAATTTTGACTGGTCCAAGTGCTATATCTCATGACCATTCATTTTAAATTAGTCATGATAAATTAAACAGTTTCTAGATATTAAAGTCAATAATGGCTACAAGTCGGACATTTTGAAACTACCATGAAGTCTCACATTTTTTTCAAGTGATGGTTTAGGTAAATTTTATCAAGATGAAATATTTCAGGGCATATACCTCCATGAAATTGCACATTTTGTTCCATATTAGTAATGGTCTAGATATCTGACACGTCGGTTTTTCAGATATTACACATATCAAGTCAATAATGGCCGTACGTTTGCCATTTTAATTTTATCGACTTTTTTCAGGGCATATTCATCCCTGAAGTAGAGGGGAGAGCGGGGCTAGTTGTAACAATTTCAACATTTTAGTAATTTCTACAAGTGATAATTAACTTTATAGGATAAAATAGGGATAATAACCATAACTTACGAAATAATTGACCTAGATTCATAAAATGTGTACCTGGCATCGAACAAAAAAAATCAAAACACTTTAAAATACGGCGACCTCCCTTTAATTGCCAGCACCAACTTTTTATATCAATTTTTAACCACCTTTTCCTCCCAAAAGTGGTAAATATAGGTGAAATGGGGGGTGGCGATAACCATAACTTAATGAGTAATTAGAGCTAGATTCATAAAATTGGTATCTAAACATACCCGGGGTGTTTAATATTATCATCTGTATTAATTTTTTACCACCCTTTCATAATTACAATCATAATTCAACCGCACCATGATTAAAGATAGCTGCAACATATCAGAGTTTATTTTGCACTATGTTTAAGATAAATGTCAACCTTAATTCCCGGAAGCGCAGTTCTGGAAGTAAATAATTTATTTCACGCAGAGTCCGCCTGAAATTATTTATTTAAAAAAACACTCCAGCCCCCCCCCCCCCCTGGAAATTGAATGGTGCCCCCCTTACTGGATTTTAATAAAATACCCTACCGCTTTATAGCCAAGCTGGAGTATCAGCATGTAAATATATATGCAAGAAACATCACATATTAGGAACTAAAGAAAGTTAGAATATTACAACTTAGGTAGTTACTAGCAAGTGTATAATATCAAACAATGGATCATAGTTATGAAATATCTCACTCAGAATGATCGTAAATTGTGAATGGTTTATATTTCAAAACTAAATCTCAAGTATCTACAGTACTCGCACGGACAAATGATGAGCGAATACGAAAGGTTAAAAAAATTCTGAGAGGAAAATGTCCACAAATTACATGTTCTCAATTCCCGATAATGACTGTAAAAAGGAACAATAGAGTGTCAATATGTATTTTATATACATCACCTCGCAATAGAACATTGAGGTCCATAATCCACTTGTACGTAGTGATGATATGCAAACGATGTTTATATAAGTGCGTCAAGTGCAATGAATAAGGTGTGAGCTTGCACGAAAAATGAATATCGTCTGTATTGTCTCCTACTATCAATTCACATATGCCACCCGATCTGGCAAAATGAGTCGGAAGTCATAAAGACTTTGACAAACGATGCTAGGGCCATTAAGAACCAAATTTTTTAATAAGTTTTTTTTCATGTGATTAGCCTACTTTCGCATCCTAAAATTAGGTGGCATAGAAATGGATGTTTAGCAATGCAGCTTGAACTACAGCTGAGGTGCAATAGGGGCTGATACCGATATAAGTCTCATAGTGAAAACAAATAGACAAAGTGTGATAAAACAACGCAACTGACATCAGTGAAAATGTGGTATATATATAACTGAAATGTATTTAAAGCTGCATAACTGTTTTGTTTATTTCATTCAAAAGCGTAATCCATGGAAAATGGTGTTTTATTTTATTATTTTACTGCTCCGGTTACTGAGTTATTAAGGATTTAAGTTTGTTGTTTTTAAATATTGTTGCCCCACCAAAACAAACCTGCTCACAGCGGTGTAAGACATACTGTCTATATAATCAAGACATTAAAAGTACCAAGTGGCAGATAACGGTCATTATAGAAAAAAGAGAGGAAGACTTTTTAAAATTATTTTTAATTTTTAAGTGATCATAGATACATTTCACAGTACAACGTGTATTGTCTCATATCAGCTAGACATATCTAGAAGTTATTACTTTGTGTGATATGGATGATATCTGCATGTAATGCCATGTTTAATATCGGTACCGGCATAGAGAATGTCACTCACTTGAAAAAATAGAACTCTATTTCAGTATGGTGCTTTCAAGTATGGGCCAACTACTGTACTGGGAATAACCATCAAACTCAGTGATGTAAATCATCCTTTTCGCTCTTTGGATTTTCGTGTTTTTCTTGACAAATATTTGCATTTTTTGATTAGGTATTTCATGGACATTTCAAAATATAGTCAAAATGCTACTAGACAATATCAGACTTTATTTTATTTTATCGTAAATCATCACATGCAGTGATATACATCGCGCTATGCGGTAAAATAAAATAATATTTAAAAACATCAGACTTTACTGTAACCGATTTGACCCAGTATCCGACATCTAACCCAGTATCTCAGGTAACACAGGCATTGATCCAATGGCATAATAATGCCACCCATCGTCTGAGATATTGGCCCAGCATTATGCCGATTCAGTTCAACGTATGTGTTTGCTATTAAGGGGGTGGTTTCGTGCTGGCCAACGTAACATTATATCGGCCCATAACCTTACCGCTATTACATGAATATTGTACACACACCGAATCACTACTTAATACTACTTGCTGGTGTACCGTATGGTGAACTAATTCCGCTACATTTACCCAGTTTTAGTGCATTTATAAGGCCTTTAAAACAATAGCAATGATTGTCTTGTACGTTTTAGGTTATTTTAATCGAAATAAACAAAACAGTTATGCAGCTTTAATTTGACATCGTTAACGGTATAGCGCGTAGTCACACGCTATGGCATGACAATCTTGTCTTTGTTGACTACGGATAATTTCACTAAAATCCACCAATAATTTTTATATAGCACATGAATTTCAATTATCGCACATATGCCATAAAAACTCCAGTTAATGTTGAAGTAATGAAAATATAACTTTTATTTACACGCTTATACAGAGACGAGTTGTCAGTAACAAAAAAAAGCAGCGGCCATCAGAGAAGACGGGTTGCTCGCCATTGAAAAAAAGAACAAGACTCACACTCGACAGAACACCAAAAACACACAAGAAACTAGCCATCCTCAATGTCATCAAGGCTTCCAGGTACGAATCGGCACTCAAAATGATGATAAAGCACAACAGGAAAGCCAAGAAAGCCTTCAGATCAGTCGTAATAACCACCATCAGACAAGAATGCTCAGCTTTGGGAAAGACAGACACAGTATTGAAACACGACGTCGACAGGAACAACTTGTCAGAGTTCAGCTGGCCTACTGTGCTGCAGTCTCTGAGCATCTGTTGTCCCACATTAATGTCGGCAATTGAAGGAGCACTGACGAGACGTGGAGAACGTATACACAAAGATAGGTCATTACATTTCTTTTCGCAACACCATATATTGCTAGTGACCGTATGAGCACAATTGCACACCCTCTTCTCCCCACGACAATGATAAGCACTTATTAAAGCCTATTTCCATAAATTATGCTCAAAGTAGATTAACTGAAATTATTTCTTAGCAAAAATTATTTCTTAGCATGTAATCTATTAAGTAATTAATGCTCTTTTTTTTAAACTACTACTCTTTATATTATTTAAAATCCGGCAAAGCTACTAAATTACTTGAAGTTGCAGTACTGAAATAAATCAAGACATGAATGCTGTGCTTGTCTACGCGCATAATGTAGTGTCTCTTAAGACGTCATGTTTTCTAATATATCCCAGATATGATTTAATGTCAATAATGTACCATGATGCAGTGCGACTACCTCTTGCACAGACTGTTCTCTAAGAACTATTTAACTTGTATACACATTTTGTTGGAAAAGAAATTCACATTTTGAAAAGACGGCGTTCAATTTTCTTGTTCATCAGCTGTGACCGACCAGACCGGAAGATGGTGGCAATGGGCGCACCTGCTGCACAGCTATTGTATGTGAAGAAGCCTAAAGCATTCGAGTACTTCCAGCAACTGAACTCTTTACAAATGTGGCGTAGCGGAGCGAGCCAGAAGGTAAAAAGTATATTTCAACGAAACTATAATGAACCAGTGATAAGCACAAACACTTACATTTCGGTTACTGTCTGATGAAGACATACATGTACTTCTTGTCCCCTTATTTTTCAACAACCCCTTCTAGAATTGATACTAAGCCAACATTCATTTTATTTCTGAGTTACACAAATCAACAACAGCGTTAGCGTTTATTAAAATAGTATGTAATGCACGTTTAATAGGTTCATATACAAGTTTATAATACGCCGAATTTCTCTTAACAGTTATTTGAAGGTTTTCAACACCTCGGCTGGTGTGTTGGTGTGAAGGGAGCAAAGAGAGTGATAGATAATATATGTGAAGATTTTGATGCAGAAATTTATGTCTGGAAGGACAGATTACACCGACAGGTGCGTGACCAGTGTGTTATTAACTTGTGTTTTTAGAATATATCACATATGCAAACGGTGGTCAATAGTTCATTTAGTTAAGTTAAGAATATTACATGACTGAAAACTGCATACTGCCACCTACATCCCTGACAACCGACCATAAACATTTCGTTACGGAAGTCTTATGTGTGTAAGTTCAATTGTCTAATCAGGACCCAATATTTAGGTACATATTTAAGAAAGACCTGATAATAAGGGGTCTTGTCAAGTTGAAAAAATTCCAAAAATCCGAGAAAAACTGGGATTGTCCAGACACCACCCACTCACCCGCCCATCCAATTTTTTACTTAACTTAACAACACAAAAACACACAATATTTAAAAAAAAAAAAAAAATCCGAGTTTTTCTCGGTTTTTGTGGAATTTTTTTAACTTAACAAAACCCCTAAGTTAGATGCAAAAATATATCTACATATGACACATATAGCTGATCACGTTCCTGTACTCACTGATCTAATGTATAAGTGCATTTTTTTCAACACAACAGCAGGATGAACCACAGCCTCATGAAATAGAATTTGGGGTAGTGTGCGATGAGCTTGACATGGGAGAAATGGTGGAGCTGATGTCAGACCTAGGGGTGGACAAATGTGCAGCTTTACAAACAGAGGAAGAGCACTGTACGTTGCTTCTGGTGTAATTTTTTTTGAAACCTTTATGTACCACTAACCATTGCATAAATGTGAAAATTAACCGTCTATAAATTATCTTTATAGATATCATAATTAAACTGAACGCTATGCATGAATGATGTCTTTCAGATTCAATGTTAGATGTACCGTTTTTAATCACGAAAATAAATCATGATGCAAAAAAGGGTTACATGCACTCTTGCACCCATGTCATTGCGAATCATAGCCACAAAGTTATCTGATGTATTTGTAATATGATCATGTGAAAAGGTATGACCAAAGAAGCGAATAAATTATTAACCTCATAGAGATCTGCGGAACTTGTTTTTGTGATAATTTAAGACATTACAGCTAATCGGCAATACATTTTCAGGTCCTGGTTACAGTTTATGCTGGGATAATGTCCAGATTGCCGTTACTGCCCGGCATCAAACTCTGAGCAGCAAGAACAAAATGAAATTGTGGGCTATGTCATTTGCAGCCAAGAATTGAGTAGATTGCTCGCATTTCACATTAACAGATACTGTCCCCGCAACCACAATCCCACTTACAGCGTTCCTCCCGTCACGAGAAGACAACAAAAACCTTCATGAACACATGCAGATAATTGTCAGCAAAATTTTGGAAGCGAATATTCCAGCTTTAAAGGGTTTCCCCTTGATAACCGAAATTCGTCACAATCATTGGGATGAATCCGCAGTTGAATCGGAAATGGTATGTTCATTGTTCAAGTGGATCATTTTGTTATTAAAGTTGCATAAAATTCACAAATACATTGTAAGCTCCATAAAGTTGGTTACTTATTGGACATTCAAAACATTGGACATTCAAAACGTAAAGTTGGTTACTTATTGGATATTCGAAACATTGGACATTCGAAATTTGATATTCAGATATTGGTGAAATAAACATATACTGCCTTTTGCATTTATGTCATGCATAGTCAAATGACAGTATCTACTTACTTGTATCAGCCATATGTAACACAAAAAGATACAAGACCAGAACGCAGTATCTGAATGTGAATGTGGACCGTTTTTTTGATATTGGACATTGGCTATTTGACATTCGCCGTAAAGTTGGTTACTTATTGGATATTCGAAACATTGGACATTCGAAATTTGATATTCAGATATTGGTGAAATAAACATATACTGCCTTTTGCATTTATGTCATGCATAGTCAAATGACAGTATCTACTTACTTGTATCAGCCATATGTAACACAAAAAGATACAAAACCAGAACGCAGTATCTGAATGTGAATCCCGACTATTTTTGATATTGGACATTCGCTATTTGACATTCGCCGTAAAGTTGGCTACTTATTGGATATTCAAAACATTGAACATTCGAAATTTGATATTCAAATATTGATGGAAGAAGCACATACTGCCTTTTGCCTTTATGTCATGCATAGTCAAAAGACAGTATCTACTTACTTGTATCCGCTATATGTAACACAAAAAGATACAAAACCAGAACGCAGTATCTGAATGTGAATCTGGACCGTTTTTTGATATTGGACATTCGCTATTTGACATTCGCCGTAAAGTTGGTTACTTATTGGATATTCGAAACATTGGACATTCGAAATCTGATATTCAGATATTGGTGAAATAAACATATACTGCCTTTTGCATTTATGTCATGCATAGTCAAACGACAGTATCTACTTACTTGTATCAGCTATATGTAACACAAAAAGATACAATACCTTGATGCTATGCATATTCAAAGGACGGTATCTACTTAGTTGTACTTGCTATAAGTAACACAAGAAGATACAAAACCAAAACGCAGTATCTGAATGTGAATCTTGGCTGTTTTTTACGTATTTACCTGCCTTTACTGTGTTATCATGCTACGTTCAACAATATGACATCCACGACTCGTATATCCATTTGACACATCGGTACCCATCATATCGATACCGATACCTAAAGTAGTTATAGTTCATTTTTCAGCTTAGACAGTCTTTGCAAATTTTACAATTTATATAATACATGCATGTTTTAAATCGCTTGATGTCTTACATACTAAAAGAAAATAATAGCCATCGCCCAAGACATTACACACCTTACACAGGCGATGATTATTATTGATGCCATTTATTGTTGATAATATGGTAAATGTCGGAGCAATAGTTTAATCAATTATATATTATTATAGTTGAAAATGTTCCTAGCGCACTCAGCAGAGTAATTCTACGATAATGTTTGATATTTTTCACTGGCCATGTTTTGTGTATTAGGATTATAATGCCCTCGATCCTGAAAAATAATCTAGAGAAATGCGAAAACTTGAATACAACGATGGAAGACAGATTCTGATTGGTTGCATTTATTAGCTCCTGATCGGTTTTTGTTCACTAATTGTGATGCACTGCTGACAGGGTCACCTTTATCAATTATGCACAAATGTAGCAGTGTTTGCTAATACAGCAATGTCACCATTGACAAGGTGACAGTGTCAATTGTGTGTTATATGGTTAATATTGACAGGGTCACCCTGTCAACAGCTGCAGTTGAAAGTGCAGTATTGACAGGGTCACCTTGTCAATAGCCTCGGTCTTATATTATGTCATTTAAGTATCTAGACAGTCATTTTTTCATCAGAACCAAATGGTCATCATTGGTAAAATCGAGCTCGCCTGTGGGGATCGGCCTAACTCTGTCCGTCGCCAACCCATCGTAGAGGTACCATTGTGATGTTGTTGTTATGTATTTAATTTGACACGTACAGTGGCCGTTCACCATTGAAGATATACCGAAGGGTATAAATCTGAAAAGAAAATTCTGAAGGATTACCCATAATATAAATACGACAGTAGCAGCTTCAAATTTACATTGACATTGGCATTTTACAAACTCGCCATTGTAATGTGTTAATGTAAACATAAGAAATGTAAGCCTCACATTAAACAAATAATATAATTGTGAATGAATAATTGAATGAATGAATGAATGAATGAATAAATGAATGAATGAATCAATCAATGAATCAATGAATGAATGAATCAATCAATGAATGAATGAATCAATGAATAGGGTTTTAGGCCACCTTAGTACACATATAGGCTAAACTGGACTTCTAGAGGATGGTGGGATGACACTGCCATCTAGACAAAGGATTCAAAATTCTACCTCTGGTGGTCTCAGGCCGAGTACGCTATTATTGTATTATATCCATTTATAATGATATCATTTTTCTGCATAAAAAAATATATTTTCTCACACAAGCTATACCCACATCCAGAATTTACAGGGGTAGGGAAATAGTTTTAATTTTAATTGAGAAGAGGGGTGTTGACAATATGTTTGGTTTTAATTAAGCTATTTTTTGCTGCAGATCAAAATAAGTTGGGTTCTTCTTAATAAGCGCAATTACACAAAAATATAGATCCCAAAATTTCACAAATCAATTTTTAAAACGCCATAAAGTTTTTATTTTATGCAATGGGTATTCAAGCATAATTTAGTTAACCAATAGGCCTACAATGAATTTCAAGTAAAACAATAGTTTAAACGTTACAATATCACCGCTATGACTGAATGAATACATGTACAATAATGAACGAATGAATGAATAAGATAACACTTCCATATTAAAAATTCAAAATTCGAGCCCTGTCAGTCTGAGGCCAAGCGCGCTACCGCTCGGTCACAAAAGCAATATTGGATCTTCGTGAGGGGGCGGGTAAGAAACACCTGTTTTTATCATGAATGCGAGAACGGGGGACGAACCCATGCTCCAAATTTTCCAGGCAGACAGCATTAACCACTGCACTTGAGCCCCAGCCACGATCCACATAAACACATGATTAGTAACATTCCCCGAATAATTTTTTTGGTCATGTCTTAATATAAAATATTGTACATGATTTTTCTGAGCAATGTAATTATTTGGGTGATAAAACTACGAATTATTTTCAGCACCTCACAGAACTGGTGTTTTTATAATGTCCAATGATGGCCAATGTCCTTCATGATAATGTTAAATAATCGACACTCACCTTGTGCCATATATACGTACTGTATCGGGAAGAGTATTCAATTCTAGCCATTTCCTCATGCCATCAGCCTCTACTTTTATTATAATGAAAGGCGGTGGCTTTGTGAAGTTAGCTTCTGAGCTTTGTCACAGTCCAGGGCAAAGATATCTTGTGCTTCGATATAAAAATAAAATGCATGAATGAAAAATGAATAATCTGTACTTAGGTTGTGACGATTAACCTGTTTAACTGTTTTAAGTTAAGTTTCAACGTCATAATTTACGGCAACTGGTGGTCGTATAGGCATGAGGTCTCACAACCCTAAATGCCAGTCCCATTGACACACATGTATGATGGCAACATTCTAAGGGCCGATTTCACCACTTTCGTCCCTACCTACTATACCCCCTATGTGACACACAATAATTAAGCCTAATCTGTCCTGTTCAGAAAACCAGGTCCGAAAATGATAATATTATGCTGACTTCCTCTGTTTTGAGCTACGCTCCCTTGTGGGTAAAAAAGGCCCAGATTGTCCAGATCTCCCTAAATATTCTTGCGCCCATTCCCAGAAAAGGCACACATCCTTATTACCCTCTGTATCCATCCGAAAATCTCACAACACAGTTATACCTCATATCACGCACGAAGAAACAATGTGTGCTTGCAAATTGTCCACACAATAATTACAACATTCCTGTATTTTTTTTTAATTCACCAGAAGCGGAAAGAACCATATAACTCTTCCTTTACCAATTTCACTTTTATGCGAACACCACCTTCCTTTACTAAATTCGCATTTATGCTAAATCCACATGTGTACATGCATTGATTACCAATTTTGAGCTGGATTGAAACTTTGACAAACGGGTGGCCTACTATGACGGCAGCGCCCCTAGCGCTCGGGCCACACACTTTAAAATCTTGGTTCTTGAGTTAAATTCATAATATAGTATGTTCCCATGGGATGTGAACTCTTGTTTAAAATTTACATTAAAATATCAATGGAATAAAACAGAAATAAAGCAAAAACAAGATTAATTTAAAGATAGTACTAAGATAGTATTAAAATAATGACTATTATTATCATGAAAGCAGTCTACTCATATAAGTTATAGCATCTTAAGTAAGCAGCCTACCGCGTATCAACTAGTTGATTTGCTCGTTGTAGGTCCGTGTGACAACAGATTTCAGGCTTGCACCTTCGGCCCCCTCAATATCACAAGTGGTTCTACTAAATTTATCTTCAGATAGATAAACCAGGTCTTGAAGGGATACATTGTTTGAAGAGGGGTCCGCGCTGAAAAAAAAACGTCAATACATATACAGCGTGATAAGTTCAAAATTTCGATGTAATCAGTAGAATAATACATCACTTTATTTTATCAACGTTAATACTGTGTATATTGTAATTACTAATATATCTCCAAATTTACGAGAATGCCCTGCCTTTGTCATAAAATAATTTCCAAGATTATCTCTGTATGTTATGTATTAGATAACGATAAAAAACCAAAATGTGAAAAAATATTCAATAACAATTAATGTAAATGAATACTTATATTCTCTATATACCTGTTCATAGACGATTATTATAGAAGTTATCCTGGGCAATTCTCAATTGTTATGTTATGACCACGGAACATTCTTTATGAAACACTCACTTCAATGTTATATTTCTGTTACGCCTCATTTTACGCTTCTTTGGACAATTATCTTCGGAGCATGTGGAAATCCATGTTCTCTCCTGTATGGCATCTATGAAGGAAAGTATTCTCTCGTCTTCTCTGCCATATGCGTCAAATTTATTTCCTGTTTTTTTCAGCTGACAAACATTCTCCAGCCAGTATCCTTTCCCTTGATCCCATTCTCCGATACAGAAAAGGTTCAAACACCACAGTATTTTATCAGTTGACACACTTTGTTTGTTGTAGTTGGTTATTTCAGTTCTTAAATCTGGTCTAAGACTTGTTATAATGTACAACATGTACAGCATATTATCTATAGTACAGGTGTTAACCATCTGTATTTTTAATTTTGGTTCATTTTCTTTTGGGAAATAAACACCACCCCATGGTGGCGAATTAGGTGTTGAAAATGTGAACGATGAACCGTCATTTTCATTCACAATTCCATGCTCATCTCTTTCTGGTGTTGGACATATGTGAGATATTTTAGCCAAGTCTTTATCTCTATACAAGGGTAGTGAGTCCATCTGTTTAGTTAAGGCTGTTTTGTTTGAGTTATAGTCGTGTGTTGTTGTTTTAGTATTGACTTTGTTTTGTTGTTTTATGTCAGGAAGCATTTCTTCATTATTGTCACTTATTTCAATTGTTTTGTCTCGCTGTAGGATATTTTTGAGGCAGATTTTTTTATGTATTGAGCTAACGTCAGGTTCAGAGGTTCTGCTCACACTCTTGCCGTGCCTCAGCTGTGCTAACACGAGATCAGTGGGTGACTGGTAGTATGTACGTTTTGAAGAAGTAACCTTCTTCCAACCTTCTTTTGCCAAATTTTCTTGGTCTTTGGATCTATGTTTTAATGTTTTGGGTCTGGATACCTCTTCTCTTATCAATCTCCCTCTAATGCTCACATGAAGACGTTGCACAAACTCTGAAGGTGATAGTTTCCGCTTCCCCTTCAGAATTTCTTTTTTTACTATTCTCATCCACAATTCAGCTTGACTGTTTGTAGGCCCCCTATCTCTGCTTTCGTTTTCTTTCAATAAAAGACCACTCCAAAAAGGAAACAGAAACATTTCATCATAAATAGCCTGAAGACCTACAGGACAGTAAAATTTGTTTGGTGGGTAATCAGTCTTTTCATCAACTTTAGTGATATCTGTGGTACTGTCGCGAATTTTTGTGAAATATTGATGAAATGCAGATCGAGATTTTATAGTGCGATTTTCTTGTAACTCACTGTAAGTGTCAAATTCATTTATTTGCTCTGTCTCAAAAAGTGTATTTTCTTCAAATTTTGGCAATGATGAAATATCTTTCTTTATTTCCTGGTGTAGACAATCAACAGCTTCTTCTACATCTGTTGTAGAGCATGGGCTGCCAAAAGCAATACACATATTTTTGAACAGTGAACCTGCTTTTTTTATTGTTTTGCAATTTTGCAGGCGAGCAAAACAATACATTGTGTATACTCTCAGACTCTTCCCTTTGACATATCGAAGTTTTATTGAGACCAAGTGTATCATATGTGCAGCGCAAATATGTACTGTACACACTCGCCACTGCTTGTTTTTATTTATTGCAAACTCCCAGGCTTCTTTTAAATACCAGTCTAACTTTAATCCACTCAGACTGCGACAGGCAGCATGAAGGAGAGCCCAGCTCATATCAACTTCTATCCTTATTGGCCCATCGAATCGCTTTGTAATCCGACAAACATCTCTCACAAGTTTCAGCAAAAAACATTGAATGTTAGCAGTTGTGTGGTCTGTTGTGACCATTTCAGCAATTGAAACGGGTGGATCCCCAGGTTTTGTTTTAAGGAGAACTGGATAATAAATAACTCTGTTCTGATTTTCTATTTTTCGTACAACTGACCCAGTGGCATCAAAATACAACACAGCATCTTTCCTGTTTGCTAGCAGTCTCAATTGTCTTTCCATATATAGATGCATGGTAAATGGCTGACATGCAATCAGCTGCACATACCCTTTTATTATTGCACTTTCCGTGTCTTCAGATTTGAATATATCACTTATTAGCCACACTTCAAGGAAGATGTTTCTGTCCAGGCGTCCACAAAGATGGTGATCTGACAGTATTTTTCTGACTGTTGCTAAATTTTTTGTTGGTTCACTCAAATTGTTCGCTTGTATTTCATCTGGTGGAGCTTTTCGCAATCTTTCGTGATATGCTTCAGATGGGCAGGATGTTTTTGCCTCTTCTGCATATAATTTTCTTTCATCTTTCCGACAATGTCTTGCATGTCTCACATTTGTATCATGGAAAACACTTCCCCGGGTGTTTGCACACACTACAACATCGCAACTGCCATCTGGCTCCTTATCAATTGTGAAAAATACTGAAACACAGCCTTTGAATTTACATTCACATCTGCCACTGAAGAAAACAGCCATTTTTTTTCGCGAACTTCTTTTTTTGTATCTATTGTAAGTAAATTTAAAAACGCATGATGGGATTATTGCTGAAATTTTGGTTTGAAATAAGTTTGTCCATTTCCTATCTAATCTTATGAAATCTGTTTCTCTTGTAGGTACAATTGTTTCCCACTCTCTTGTCGTTAACTTGAATTTGAATGTGTTCGGTATTTCTTTTGTAAAATACTTTATTTTTTCAGTGGTAATTTCATCTCCAGATATATTTTCATTCTGGGCTTTGCCGTCATGACATACAATGGACGCGTCATCGTTGTCGTCATCAGAAAGTGAAACACTGCACTGATCGTCCGTCTTTTCAAGATTTTTCTTTTTATTTATATTTTCTGTATCTGAATCATCTTCACTTTTGTCTGATAAGATACTGCTGTTTTTGGAATCCGTTGAATCAGTTGAATTGTTTTGAATAATATCATCACCAATCACAGTGTTTCTGATCTGTCGTCATGTCGTCAGAATTGACGGCAAGCTTCCCACTCTGACGAAAAAACATTCCATTCTGACGACAATGATATACATCTAGACAAATTTTATTGAAAAATGTGTTGTTTTAAAGCTTAAAATGTACCTTTAGATATCACTAGAAGACACCTGAAGCCTTCTATGAAACAAAAAATCCCCAGTGGAGCATGCCCCCGGGCCCCCCTAGGGGGCCTAGAGTTGTGATCCCCTTTGGTGGCCGTCCACCGGAACCCGCGCCTGCGTGCTGACTTCAACACCAGTTTTGTAGTCAGAATCTTCATATCGTCTGACTCCAACTTTTTTCATAGCCAGAAACACTGAATCATATCTGGCGTTTTGTGATCACTAACATACCTTTTATGTGTTTCTATTTCTTCCGTTAAAGGTGAAATGAGGTCTTTGATAGTATATAAGATTGTGTCTTCTGATGATTGTGTATCAACATCTGGATCTGCTGTTCTGTTTTTGACGGCTTTGCCTAAATACGTTCTTTTACAATCTTTTTTAATTATTTCAAATGAGTGATTTTTTTTACTATCGGCTTTTGTAGAACATTCCGCATTTCTTTGCCAGAATATTTCGTCATCACTTGTCATTGCTTTTTTAAAATCACTATCCATGCTTGATATGATTGTTATGCATGACTTGCAAGTACATGCTTGTCCATGCTTTTCTTTAACATCATTTTCAACTACATGTACACTGGTTGAATCTGTAGAATAACGTCTCTTTTTTGGATAATGCACTTTACTCTTGATATTTTCACATTTCATCGGTGTGCTTGTGGCTCGTGTCAAATAAAAGTTGTCATTGTCCATGCTATGATGTTGCGTTGGTGTATTATGCATCATAAGCCCATTAACGAAAGTGTCTTTGCATGCCACAGGGCTGATGTTACTTCCTCGCCATTGTTCATATCTACTGAATCTCCTACAGCATAACTATCTACTGGCTTTTTCTTCTCCATGTTCAATCTTCAAAATAATTAATAATGATGGTTATACTATTTTGTTATATTATGTTAATATCATACGAATGAGTAGACACATGAGAAAAAGGAAATATATAAAATTATGCTGATGGATAGAGCTCAAATTGGATGAATATGTCAGCGTGAGTAGCAAATATGTACTTAAATTAAAAAATAATTTATAAAATAAAATACCTCTTAGATTTGCGGAACAATGTTGGGAAAAAGAAAGTGATGGACCAAAATGAGGTAAGAATACATTTGCATGCTCATCACTATGCACATTTACAGAAGACGGAAAAGTTACATCCTGAGAACAAAACTACTTTTAATTTGGAATATATTGACTTTCAGCGCGTACAGGGTGGGTTTAATTTTTCTGAAATATTTCAAAACTTCAGTAATATGTCATTCTGTATGTAATAAAAGCTAAATAGGATATACAATGATTTGAAGATTGTTTAAAACCTTTGAGTTTTGAATTACCTGGTGTTTTAAAAAATGCAGTATTTAGGCTCGAGGGTACCCTTTAACATCCCTCATTTCAGGAACTTTGCTGCCACAGTAAAGTTCTACACCCACCCTAATGATGTCCTAGGGATATTTTCCTGTCATAATAACAACTCAGACCTTTGCCACTTTTTGGGTCAAGCGAAGTGACACGTTACAGGACTTGGCTCCCAGACTAATAATATTATTGTTTGTCACTATATTATGATGATTGGTTACTGATGAGATATGGCATTAGAGAGTTTTAAATGACCTATGATCTTGATCCAGTGTGTGAGTTTTACATTCAATCACAAAAGAAATGGCACAAACACATTCTTCTCCATACCAAAAAAACCCGGGTGTAGAGTTATTTTTTTTCTTTATATGGTGATTTGTTACGGAGCTATTGACTTGTAGAGCTTGAAATTACCTGTGACCTTGACCCACTGTGTGATCTTGACCTTGAATCACAAAAGTAATGGCACGAACGAGTTCCCCGTACCCGGAAACCTAAGTGTAGAGCCATTATTTGTTTTTATATGATGATTGGTTAAGTTATGACGTATTTTCACGTTCGACACTGTTCCTATGGCGGCTACTTTGAATATGCAAATTAGACACATTTGTAGGCGACACATTTTTGAAAACTTCTTTTTGGTAAGACTATGGACCCATATGAACTCATTTTTTTTAAATCGCTTTTCAAAACAGATTGTCCGGGTACTTGGGTAAAATGCCCACAGTATAGTGTGGCACCTTTGCTGGACGCGCGGGCCGTGAACGCAGATACATGTACACCAGATCGTTAACTCTCTGCGTCCCCATAACCATGATAACAAGACGTGTATTCTACGTCAATTATTTGTTTTAACATTTAACATGGACTAAGATTTTAAATTCGATTAGGTTCAGTTGCAAAATCAACTACAAAGTGGAGTGTTGTGTTGTATAATTATAACATATTCTTGGGTTACGATAGGTTTATTGCAGCACGCAGACTGTAAAAGGTCTTAAATCGTGGCACGCATTACCAGCAAGTAATTAACCCTAATTCTGCTGATGATCACAGTCAACATCCCAAAAAAGAATATTTATTGTTTAAATAATTTTCATAGTACCGTATTATTTTCCGTTAATAACGTGAGCACTAGGGTCGTGAAAATGATATTAATTATAATAAAAAAAGTATATATTATTTTTAATCCATTTAAATATTTTGCTTACATTTTATTTTTCCCATTGAAATGATTGACAAGATCCAAAATATTTTTTCATCACAAGATCCACTGAAGTTGTCATCTTCACACATTTGTAATTTGGGACAAAAACAACATTACATGTGTAAAAGATGAATAGTTATATAAAATTATGTGCAAGCCTATAGCATTGGGAGTGTAAAAAATGAATAGTTATGTAAAATTATGTGCAAGCCTATAGCACTGGGAGTGTAAAAATGAAAAGTTATGTAAAATTATGTGCAAGCCTATAGCATTGGGAGTGTAAAAAATAAATAGTTATATAAAATTGTGTGCAAGCCTATAGCATTGGGGGTGTAAAAAATGAATAGTTATGTAAAATTATGTGCAAGCCTATGGCATTGCGAGTGTAAAAAATGAATAGTCATGTAAAATTATGTGCAAGCCTATAGCATTGTGAGATTTGCCACTATAAAACATAAAACTAAGGTATTTGCATTGTATGTATGGGGAGCTGTGCGACGGCTTATATTAAAAAAATCACCATGACGGACATGACGACACACTGGTTTAGTAAAAATAATTATCTTTACCGTAGTGATGATAGTGAACGAGTGGCAAACCGTTTTGCCACAAAAGTATGTTAGTGATCTGCGAAGTGGGACCTTAAAGGTGTGTGATGTGCATAAAAAAATAAAAATAACATATTCGATTATATTGTATATAAATATATGTATCCAAATATATTTTGTATAAATTAAATGATACGCCTATGTAACGATGACAACGTTCTTATATATGTACATATGTATCATAACTGTACCGGTATATCCCTGATTTTTGTATTTTTAAAATGATATGCGAAAGTATTTAAAAAAATATGACCATAGAACTGTAGGCCTATTAGCATGATTAGGTTTCCTTATGCATAATACCGTCCGAAATCACCGTCTGAAATTACCGTCATATATTAGTACAGGAATAGTCATATAAAAGAGTACTCTGTTAAGGTTTTTTTATACATCACACCGTCCGAAATCACCGTATGATTTAACCGCACACCGTCTGAAAAATCACCGTCCGAAATCACCGATAGGCGTCCTAAATCACCAGGTCCGAAATAGTAGACGTCCGAAATCACTGACAGTCGATAGTTACTACTGGTGTAAACCTTCCCTGTATGTTAACATGTCATGAATATGAAGTAGTGTTGTAAAGGCCCACTTATCATAATTGCAATATTGAAAACAATATTTAATTATTTCAATGAGAGAGAAATAATCCAAGTGCAACAGAAACGCATACTATTAACGCATACTATTAAGGCCGGACATGAACCTAACCCGAGTGTCAGTAACACAGAAGCCCATCTTTAATTAGGGCAAGTTGACTACGAGCTAAAATTTGTGAATTTCGTGAGGCAGTTCTATGTTCTCTCAAATAAACTTAAAAAAATTGAAGTCGGATAAAAATTAAGGGAGGAGAAGCATTTCTTGTGAATTTTGGACAGAGTGCCCTAGTTAGGTCTTAATTATGTCATACGTTAAATAATAATTAAAATTTCTGAAATCCATGGGCAAGTTTAACGCACAGGCACAAGCTCTTTCAAACGAACCAAACAAAATTAAATCAGATAAGAATTGAGAAAGGAGAAGCTTATCTTGTGAATTGTGGACAGAGTACCCTAATTAGGTCTTAATTAGTTCATAAGTTAAATAATAATTAAAATTACTGAGATCCGAGAGGAATCATAATGCACAGGCACAAGTTATATCAAACAAAATTGAAATCGGATAGCCTGAGAATTGAGGGAGGAGAAGCATTTCTTGTGAATTGTGCACAGAGTGCCCAAATTAGGTCTTACTTAGGTCATAAATTAATTAACAATACAAATTTGTGAGGAAATTTAATGCACAGGCACGAGCTCTTTCAAACAAACCAAACCAAATTGAAATCAGATAAGAACTGAGGGAGGAGAAGCATTTCTTGTAAATTGTGGACAGACGATAGACAATAGACGATAGACGCAACACGATGGCATAAGCTCATCTTAGGCCTAAAGGCTGGATGAGCTAAAAATGGACCGCATGTCTGTGCTGTTGGCCCAGCAGCAGATATCGCCGTCGCTTCTCCGGTGAGAATCTCACAGAAAGTATCCTACAATTCTTTGATGTGGCGAGTGCAGACTAGTTGTAGGCCTACCACTCTGTGCGGGGCCGTGCAAACAATACAGTTTGTTTATATATCGATATGGAAACATTAACTTTAGAAATCAAACTATTGAGATGTTTTCGTCATAATAAGGCGATCGAAAATATAAGTAAAACAAATGCTCCGTGACTGGAATTTCACAAAATAATGTGCCTTAAAAAATGACTTGACTTTGTGAAAAAAACCAGGGATGCTTTAACATGTTTACCACTAGGCACACTGTAACTCTATCCGTAGCATACAGGCAATTAAATTTGGTCGTTATTTGAGACAAAAAATCAATAAACTGAAATGGTGAGCAGTTTATCTAAACTTTTTTTTCATAATTATAAAAGTACCGAATTATGTTGCTCTGAGCCATTTTAGTTTTTTTTCAGCATCATGTTGTTTTCTTATAAAGCAGAACGACAGTGTAAAATGCACGTCTACTGTCTCTGAACTCTTTTTGCTTCTACACACACAACGTGCATACACCGATGGGTAGCCTACACAGGTTGCTTCCAGACATCCACAGTCACCTGGTCACGTGCATATGCATACACGTCATAACTTGGAGGGTAGGGGGGAGGGGGGTGTCCCACCGCTACTTATATAGCATGTAGTACACGGTACTCAATATCACTTATTCATAATGATCCACGACTTTTACTTTCCCCATCACACCACCTTTGATTTTGACATCATTTCTCTAGGTTTCTCTGTATGACCTTCACCTCTTGAGATCTCAGGTCACGATGGGAATGACCTTGGATGGGTGGGCGCCAAACTGAATTGAACATGATGAAAATTGAACAAAAAATATTAATGTTTACCGATGCTCTCTGGTGTAGTGGTATATGGTAGTGAGACTATAACACCCATGTTATATTAAAAAAACTATTTTATTATTACAGAGCTAATAAAAATTGAATATACCTGGAACAATAAACATCTATGTTGTATTTTTGTTGAATTTCTGGCTACCCTTGATTTTTTACTTCAATTTTCTATATGACCTTGAGATATCAGGGTGAAGGTCACGCAGGAAATGACATTTAATGGGTGGCACCTGTATCTTAATTTTGATGTTCCACGTCATTTAGTTTTAATTTCTGGCTACCCTCGATTTTTTCTGTATTACCTTGAGATCTCGGGGTCAAGGTCACGGTATAAATGACCTTGGATGGGGGGCGCCAGGCACACGTATCTTAATTTTGATGTTCCACGACATTCAGTTTTAATTTTTGGCTACCCTCGATTTTGACCTCGTTTTTCTGTATGACCTTGAGATCTCATGGTCAAGGTCACGGTGGGAATAACCTTGGATGGGTGTGCGCCAGGCACCTGTACCTTAATTTTGATGATCCACGATTTTTAATTATTTTTTTTGAATAAGGAAACGGGAATAAGGAATAAGTAACTAACTTCACGGACCTATGTAATGGAGACTTGCAGAAAGTAGGCCTACGTCGTTGAAAGAAAAATAGCATCTCACCTTCTAGACGGCCTTGTTCTGTGAACTCTCCACACATAATCGTTCTCATAATCGGATGCTGACAATACAAACCCAGCCGGCACAATACGTTGGTCCTATGTTGATCCTATGTTGAGCCAATGTTGGTCCACCGTCTACGATGTTGGCCCAACATTCACATTCAGATACTGCGTTTTGGTTTTGTATCTTTTTGTGTTGCATATAGCGATTGGTTTAGTATCTTCTTGTCTAACATATAGAAAATACAAGTAAGTGGATACCGTATTTCGAATATGCATAGCATCAAGGCAAAATGCAGTATGTAGCCTATACTATTTCGCCAATATCTTAATATCAAATTTGAATATTGAATGTTTCGAATATCCAATAAGTAACCAACTTCAGGCAGATTGTCAAATAGCGAATGTCCAATATAAAAAAAACAGTCGATATTCACATTCAAATACTGCGTTTTGTATCTGTCTGCATTACATATAGCAGATACACGTAAGTAGATACTGTCTTTTGACTTTGTATGACATAAATGCAAATTTCAACAATATCTGAATATCAAATTTTGAATGTTCAATGATTCAAATATCCAATAAGTAGCCAACTTCACCGCGAATGTCAAATAGCGAATGTCCGATAGCAAAGCATAGTTCACATTCACATTCAGATACTGCTTTTTGGTTTTGTATCTGCCTGCGTAACATATAACAAATACAAGTAAGTAGATACCGTCTTTTGACTTCACGACGAATGTTAAATAGTGAATGTCTAATATCAAAAAACGGTCTAGATTCACATTCAGATACTGCGTTTTGGTTTGTATCTGCCAGCATTACATAAAGCAGTTACACGTATTTTGACTTTGCATAGCATCAGGGCAAAAGGCAGTATGTGCGTATTTCTACATTTTTAATGTCCAATGTTTCGAATATCCAAAAGGTAGCCACCTCCACGGCGAATGTCAAATAGCAAATGTCGAATATAAAAAACAGTCCGGATTCACATTCAGATACTGCGTTTTGTTTTTGTATCTTTTTGTGTTACATATAGCGGATACAAGTAAGTAGATACTGTATTTTGACTATGCATGACATAAAGGCAAAAGGCAGTATGTGCTTATTTCATCAATATTTGAATATAAAATTTCGAATGTCCAATGATTTGAATATCAAATGAGTAGCCAACTTTACGGCGAATGTCAAATAGCGAATGTCCAATATCAAAAATAGTCGAGATTCACATTCAGATACTGCGTTTTGGTTTTGGTTTTGCCAGCATTACATATAGCAGATACACGTAAGTAGATACTGTCTTTTGACTATGCATGAATTTTGAATATTGAATGTTTCGAATATCCATTAAGTGACCAACTTCACGGCGAATGGCAAATAGTGAATGTCCAATATCAGAAACAGTCCGGATTCACATTCAGATACTGCGTTTTGGTTTTGTATATTTTTGTGTTACATATAGCGGATACAAGTAAGTAGATACTGTCTTTTGACTATGCATGACATAAAGGCAAAAGGCAGTATGTGCTTATTCCATCAATATTTGAATATAAAATTTCGAATGTCCAATGATTTGAATATCAAATAAGTAGCCAACTTTTCGAATATCCAATGATTTGAATATCAAATAAGTAGCCAACTTTACGGCGAATGTCAAATAGCGAATGTCCAATATCAAAAATAGTCGAGAATCACATTCAGATACTGCGTTCTGGTTTTGTATCTTTTTGTGTTACATATAGCTGATACAAGTAAGTAGATACTGTCTTTTGACTATGCATGACATAAAGGCAAAAGGCAGTATATGCTTATTTCATCAATATTTGGATATAAAATTTCGAATGTCCAATGATTTGAATATCAAATAAGTAGCCAACTTTACGGCGAATGTCAAATAGCGAATGTCCAATATCAAAAATAGTCGAGAATCACATTCAGATACTGCGTTCTGGTTTTGTATCTTTCTGTGTTACATATGGCTGATACAAGTAAGTAGATACTGTCATTTGACTATGCATGACATAAATTCAAAAGGCAGTATATGTTTATTTCACCAATACCTGAATATCAAATTTCGAATGTCCAATGTTTCGAATATCCAATAAGTAACCAACTTCATGTTTTGAATGTCCAATGTTTTGAATGTCAAATAAGTAACCAACTTTATGGAGCTTACAATGTATTAATATTTTTCACACAATATATTTATTTTCATCAAGTGTTAATTTAACGCAAAGTGGGGACTGTCATGATTTATTTTCTTATGGATTAAGTAGCGAAAATGTGCTTCTATTTCCAGGTACATTTGGGCGTTGTGGAAGAAGACCCGCCTTCGTTGAGCGGTGTGATCCACATAATGGAGCACAAATATGTTCCAAGAAATGAAAATGAGACTCTTCATACCATCCTCTGTCACGGTGATGGGCTGTCAAATGAGAGAATGACAGATGCTCATAGAGCATGTGTGATTGGACACACCGAGACGGAGAAGCTGCAAGGTTTACAGCCTGTTAGTCGGGGATCCACATAGCGAAAAGCCTCCAAAAATGGGTTGGACCTGACGTCGCCTGCTATACTTTTTATTTGTCTTTTTTATGTTTCGTTATACCTTCGGGTCAAATAATTGACTGGTCTGCTTTGCCGCAAATATTGCGAATTGGAGCTGTGGCCATTTTTGTGGACATACCTATTAATTTTTACCGCTAAATTTGACAAATGTTTTTTTTTCTTATCAAAGTGACTGTGGGTGATTTGGACTGCAAATATATGGTTTTCGTATCGCATATCACAAGTTATGGCACGATTAAATGTGTTAGTATATCTCCAGAAGTTTTTTGAATGATTTAGAGCTATATTACCTGTAAAAATCACCCCATTTTTGCGAATTTTTGTGTTATTCAGTTGTTAAAACAAATTTATTGAAACAGAACTGCTGCTATTTTTATATAGACCTACTTTATTTTCCTTTTAAGTTGTAGAGGTTATATTTATCATTCTCCAAGAGGTGGAGTTGATCTTACAATAAATTGCATCATGCTGATTTAACTAGTAAGCCTAGGGCCTATAAAATCAACGTGCCTGCATTCTGACAGTAGCAGTGATAGGTTCCACCGTTTCACTGCTGCTGTCTGGATGCGTGCTTGCCTGATGGTAAAATTAATAAAGAGACTGGGATCAAGACGACTGTAACACTTTTAAATAAATTTGGCAATTGCATCAGCTATCAAGATGCCCAAAGGTACATTGTAACTATGGCAAAGTCCGTTTATGAACAGATATGCCTAGAATGGTGTCTTCATACCAACTAATCTAAAGCCTGGTCGTTTTACACAGTTTGCATTTGATAATCTTGACTTCTAAGAGTATACTAAATATGGAGGAACACTACATGGTACAACACATATATTATCTTTCAGCACAAAGATATTGGAGAAGAAGATACAGCAACAGCCAGTGTTTCTCTAATAAAATCACGCGATCTTCTCCACAGTTTTCTCAACCCGTGAATCCTAAGGAAAGTCACCTCAGTCTTAACACTGCTCAAGGATCGTCAGAAAAGTTGTTCCCTGTTAGGAGTTGAAACAGAGCCGGTGCTACCTGTGTGTCTGGCAGAACCATTGAATCATTCAAATACCTTCTGGAATTTGGTTCACATCTGTCCTACTCTTCTTCTGGAAGATGTGCACCCAATTTTTCAGACAGATCTTAACTCAGACATTTCAAACGCAACTGTGATAGGATATGGGCCTTTCTTTCCACAATCTCCAACTCCAAATCTTCTCCACAGTTTTCCCAACCACTGAATCCTAAGGAAAGTCACCTCAGTCTCAACACTGCTGAAGGATCGTCAGAAAAGTTGTTCCCTGTTAGGAGTTGAAACAGAGCCGGTGCTACCTGTGTGTCTGGCAGAACCATTGAATCATTCAAATACCTTCTGGAATTTGGTTCACATCTGTCCTACTCTTCTTCTGGAAGATGTGCACCCAATTTTTCAGACAGATCTTAACTCAGACATTTCAAACGCAACTGTGATAGGATATGGGCCTTTCTTTCCACAATCTCCAACACATCCAGATGTAGTTGAAGAATCTGTCCAGTATTGCAGAGACGTTTCATCAAAACTAGAACAAGAATGTACAATAATCATATGTGACCATGCAATTTATGAAGAAGTCCTCGGCCTGTGAAAAATAAAACCTGTTAAATGTGAAAAAAGTTGATTTTGAGCATGAGTGCCTTCTATATTGGCCAGAATTTCCTTGGAGCGATTGGACATTTAATGCAGAGCACTGGAATCGAGGACATAATGGTTGAGGCTGATGTGTTTTTGCGGGGAACAGCAAATGCAATTATTTCTGGGAAGGACTATTATGCAATGCTGCGTGCTCATATTCTGTTGCATGCAGCCCGTGTTTACTCAACCTTGGAAGGCATTTGCTGAGTGGCTGATTGAAGATGAGAAAGACATGAACTATCTGTACTTGCTTCGAATCTCCAACTACTTCTAGAAGCTCTCTCTAAAATGCTGCTGCTGGGGCGTCTTCTTTGTGCAATGATGCAATTAGCCAGCTTCACGAAGGGCAACTCCACATGACAGTAATAAGGCCTGCACATCACCAACCACAAAGCTATGGCTGATGTACATGGACACGGGAATGATTTTGAAGAGATTTATTCATGTTGAGCGTGCTGGACTGTGAGAGGAACACCTGGTTGAAGTCGAATTTTTTTTACGATAGGGCCTACATAGTAGCAGCTTGCCATTACAATTACATGTTGTGCCTTCCTCACTATTTGCAAGCAATTGGAAACCTCTCAACGGTGGCTCCAAACATTCATCAGGCATATAAGAATCGCCAGTATACCATTCACCCAATCTGAAGGACGATGCAATGTAGTCTGGACAGATATGGCTCTCGAAAACCAAACTTTTTACTGGAATCAGTCAACAATCTACAGCTATGGAGAAATACTTGCAAGCGCTCCCAATGCTAACAGCAGACTCATTAACAAACTCATTAAGGTCATGGCACACCTCAATCCAGATGAACCTAAACACAGCCTATACTCAAACAGTTAATCTGTCGAAGTGGCTGCATGTAGACAACAAATAATTTAGGTGATTAAAAACCAAATGATCGTCCGCTTCAGATGAGAGCAAAAATAACTTTTAAATATATCTACAGGCTGCATAGTAGTGGTAGTGAGGCACTAGCTGCATCAAAAACAACAGGCAGTGAAAATAGGACTCCTCTTAGACTTGCTACATTTGCAACGAAGACAAAGATTGTCGATGGCTCTCAAAAAACGAAACAAATATATGAAGAAGAGAGTGCAGTTGTTAGAAATTTATATTTTGTGTAAGACTAGGATGCTGAAAAGAAGGTGGAGGTATTCAGCCATGAGTGGATAAATTGCCCATCAATCACTATTTGAAGCAGTCTACCATCTCTTGAACAGGGATATACCATGCGCAAAAGAAATACAGCCGACTACTTGCCTGCAATACAAGCAGCTATTGGTACTGTATGGATACAAAAGGATATGCTTCCAATATCAAACAATCCTGTACTAATGTTAGCAGATGACCTGGCATTCATTCAGAATTACCAGCATCTTGGAAATAGCATGTTTCATGAACTCTGAGAAACATATCTGAAGCTGCTTCTCAGCATTATACCAGATAACTGTAACTGTGTTCACTTTGTTGGCGATCGGTAGGCCTATGATGTATCCCCAGAATTAAGTCTTAAATGAGATGAGCTCGAAGGAAGAAGTACGATTAGCTGCAGTAGGATTAGATAAAACCACACGCCATGCTTGCCATTCCTGATTGGAAAAGCTGTGTTCATAATCCCTTGATTAAGTCAAATCTTTTAAACTACATGGGAGAAAGTTGGACTTCAAAACACACGTTATTCCCTTCAGGATTCACACTGATTCTGAGAGGAGTTTCCCGTGACCCTGGTCGCACAGTGCAGCTGTCTGTAGATCGTGCATTTGAGCTGCAAGAGTTGTCTTGCGAACAGCATAGGCATGCTTAATTGTGGCCAACGACACTGATATATTCATGATGTATGTATACTTCATCACACAGTTGGATGATCTACATGAATTATGGGCAAAGGAAATGAATAACTATTCACTTGTTTATGGAAATACGGATGCCCTGGCAGTGAAATATGCCGTTGAGCCTGCTGCTATTACATCCATTCTTCTCAGCACTTATATATTAACCGTGAGCTATCTCTACAGACGATGGAAAAGGCGTGCCTACAAAACTACTATTGATCGCCTGCAAGAACTTCAACCCCTAGCGAAATATGGAAATGATAGCGAAGGTTTGAATGTCCAAGACAGTGTCAGATCATCAGCCAGATTATATGTAATGACACTCTACGACAGGAATAACTTTGAAGGAAATTTGGATGCGCTACGAGCCCATCTCTTTGGTAACATTAAAGGAGGCATGCGTCCATTGTTTTTTGCATATATACACTTTTCACTAGTCAGCTCTGTTATGTTATTTAGTTCAAGTCTAGTTTCACTTGATATTAAACCAAATTGTAAGTGGTGAAGCTGGCAATAGTGAATGTTAGCATAGTATTACTATACTGTTTATGATTTAAGGATTACATATGACAATACAAATACTTTGTGTGACTCAGTACATGTCATTTTGATCAGTCTATTGTTATTTTGCATATATATATTTCTTACTTGTCAGCTTTTTACTTCGCTCAATGCAATGGTGTATGTTAGCATAGTATTATATCTTTATATGTATTACATTTATCACCATTAGTTTATAAGGCCTACTTAATAAACTTTAATTGATATTATATATATCTTATTTATTTCTGGTAATAGTAATACTTTACCTCAGAACCTGGTATTTTAAAATATATTGTAAAAACTCTGATTTATTATTTTTCTCATAATATTTATTAATAATCACCCGCAACGACACAATACAATCAATACATACAATATTATTCAGGTATTCTGAACTGTGCAACCAATTTTGTTCTTACTTTCAAATACATGTGCTAGCGGATAGATCCACACACAACATTTACTAGCACCATGCCATTGTTACTACATTGTAATGCAGTTGATTGTGGCCATTTTTAAAGTGCCATTGTTAGTTAGTTCACTGTTATTATGACCATGTTTTACTTATCATTTACTGTTGTTGCAAAGTGCAATTTGGTTCACATTTACTATGCTGCGCTTTATTTTGAGATCGGCAATTGCTGTTTAACTGTGCCTTCTGTATATACATCATATACATAAATTATACACCATAATATACAACTTTGTTTTATAGTGCTTCAGTATTGTGTATTCTTAGACACCTGTACTGTAAATTAGTTTCCATGTTGAACTATTCATGCAAATGTGAGTTCTGTCGTCTGACCCACAATGATGCCGAACACATATTGCAAGTAATCTAGTTGATACTCCAATGTAAAATTCAAAGATAATGTTTTCTCATTTATTAAAACAATTTTTTTTCTGTTTATTCCATGATACTTGGTATATGGTATTATTAATTATAATTCGCTTTACCCGATCAAAATTTCATATCCACTTTCAATCTACGCGTGCATAATTTGTTCGTAAATTTTTGATTGACATGACTATGTCGTTGTGTCATGCTAATCAATTATAATAATCCGTATCTTTTGGGTATTGTTCAACACTAAGAAAACTAAATAAGAGTGCGTATTCCTATATCTTTGTACATTTTAAAATTCAGTGGCATAGTAGGAAAATACGTAAATATTACAGACAGTGAGCCTACTTTAAATTGTAGGCCATTTTTATTTATTGTATTGAACTGGTTACGAAATATGCCTGACCCTTTTATCGTTCAATATCAGATTTCAAGTAATTACGGATGAATTTTTGAATTAAAACGCATTTTTATATCAAGAAAATGACTTTAAATCATTCGGAAATGGTCTCCAAATACACTAGATCAAACGCTATTACTAAAATATGTGTTTTTGTACATTGATTGTAATTATTGACCAGATAAACCAAATAATAGTAAATTAAAAAACAGAATAAATTAAAAAAAAAAATAGGGTACTCTTCCAAAAATGGCCATAATTTTTTTCGCAATATTTCCGGCAAAGCAGACCAGTCAATCTTGTGAGCCCAATAGCCAGACTAATAGAAAAAAACGCAAATAAAAAGTATAGCAGGCCACGTCGGGTGATCTCAAAATTTGGGTACCTAGATCCCCGACTATGTGCCTCAAGAATTCCACAAGCGAGTGCTACTTCTGCAGGTTAGCACATAGCATGTAGTGATTGTAGACTACAGTGATTGTAGAGTTTTATTATCACATAGGGACAATTGTTATAATATTTTTGATCATCTTGCCATTTTTAATTTCATCTCAGAATAAATGTTGTTTCATCATGTCATGTTTTTATGCCGATGCAACACATGAATTATTATCTCATTAGTACAACTATAAATTGTCTAAACAAGTATGCAAAGATCATCAAATCAGATTTACTGTCATATTTTTTTACATTCAAGGACACAGTGAAGGAGTTCTTCAATGGATCCAGCGCAGTCCAGAGAGGCACGATGTACCACATAAAGAACAAATTTGACAGGCGCAGTGCAGCCTCTAATGTGATGGCCACTTTCAACCACGTGACTGAACTGTTGCACTTCATAACGGAAGGGAATGTGTGTCTAATAGCAATGTCGTTGAAGGTAATGTACGAATCATTGTTCTCGCCTGCCAATGATATGGCAGTTTGTTTATGTATTATTTATTTGCAGGATATTAATATCTCACATGCACATTAATGACATAGAAGATGACAACTGTAGGTAAATGCTGGTGATATATATGTTTCTGCCTTATATTTCATAATCTTTTATTACTGCATTGAACACTGATAACATTAGGTCCCTAGCGTATGTACTACCTTATTCATCGAAATATGAAACAATAAAGTATATAATTCAAAATGAATCGAATCTTCGAATGATATGCCTATGTATATATGAAGGTATTAAAAAGTACTCATTAACCAATAAATAGAATACACGTTCGGACACATCGGAAAGATATGTATTACGGTACTGAAGAGGAAGTGGACTATTTCTTATATGCTTTTTTACAGATAACGGGGATGTCATGGTGCAGTGCTCAGGTGGGCATAATTGCCCTAACGGTGGTTGGGTACACTGCGCTTGCATCCCTATGGATGAAGACGACATCCCCGAAGGTGCGTGGTGGTGCTGCACGTCATGTACATCAACTGAGCAATCAATCCCAATCAACATGGCTGAGGATGAGGCAGCTGACCACACCAAAAACTACTGCGAAGCCCTCACCTACCGCGGTTTGCTTGACATGACAAGTAGAGATGCTGTGCGGCAGAATTATGGTGGCATTGATGCGCACTGCTATGCCAGACTTTTGGAATAGGCACCATACCAAATATTTAGGATTGGGACACAGAATGTTGGCAGGTAGGCCTACACGTAAAATACGAGAGCCTTAATGATTCCACTTATCTTACACTTGCAGTGCTATCACTATATAACTGGATGATGGTTTATTTTAAATGCATTCCACACACAAGCAATAATATCAGACTTGAGGTCATTTAGGGTTGGGCACCTTGACACAGTTGGCCACCAAAACAATGCCATGGTTTCCTGGGACTGTCGCAAGGTGCCTGAAAAGTGTCTGAAGCTGCCCCCATCTGTTCCAGGCATATATCGCTACTTTAACATCTAGCAAGAGCCAGCTGCATGATACAGCTACAGGTGTATGTAGCACTCAAATCTTGATTTTAGCTATATACCCGCACTTCCGTTGACTAATATTATATATTAATAATATTTGTTGTGGTTTTTTGTTTCAAGGTAAAAAAGTCTTACAAAAGCATTCAAAGCACTGTTTAGTACATAGAGAAACATTGTACATATGAAGTAGATTCATCATTTGGATATATGATTTTTTTTCTCTTAAGGAATCAATGGTTATCTTCCTGAGCACCTACGAGAGGAAGTAATTTGGAATCGAACAGCAAATACCCGTGGAGGTGCTGGCAACAATATAGAGCTGGACCTCGTCAACAAACATCTAAATGGCGATTTCAAAGGTGACTGTAATTAAGGAATGCAAAAAAGTTTTTTCAATGATCTAACCGAAGATATATATGAATAAGGTTATATTATTGTTAGTAACCTCCAATCCTGGAAATAAATTGTTTAATTTGATCACAGAATATATTATGATTAAAAAACATAGATCATGCTATTATTTATCTTTTAAATGGTAATAGCGCAACACACAATTTTGAGTGAAAACACAATTCTAGCCTACAAACACGTTGATATAGTATGTCCATATCAAGGAGCCAAACTAGAAATGTTTTTTGCCCAATTATGTCGATTTCAAAACACAAGTTGTGAAACATGAAGATGGTGATACAATAAAATTTGTCTACTTGTGCATACTTCTATCATACAGTTGATTGTCTCTACATACCTAAATGTCAAGAGATGTTAAAGTGGTAGCGACATCAAAAATAATGTCAGTTTTTAATATTTTAATATTTCCGTAATGATTATATCGTCCCCTTGGTTCAATAACCCTCTTAAACGCTGAAAGCACCGAAAAAGGCCGTTTAATTCATCAACCATGTTAATGCTTTAAGAACCATATAATTTATCCGTTCAAAATAAGATAACTCGAAAGAATAAACATCTAAATGGCATAAGACGTATTTAAACAATATTATCTGAGAATTTTGTTTAATGTTAGAAGTGTGCTACTCACTTAAGATGGTTACTGGAGCACTTATTTCACAAGATTTGGGTCAGTCATAACAGTTCTAATCAATCAGTACTTGTATTACTTGACTGTGCAGCATACATCCCACACTCTTCAGTAAGCATCCCAATCGATTTGGATGGTTTTGTCTGCATGCACATATTTGTTTGCATTGCAGTATTAGGCATTTAAAATGTTTAAGACTGTTATAACATGAAAGCATGCCTGACAGTTGTTTATGATAATACCGTACTAACGCAAATAAGACGGTTATTATACAACTCCTTGGCTACCGGTCAGTCTCGCTAATAAACGTCTTAAACAAATAAGACGGTTAAAACTATACCGTAACGCCCTGTCGAGTGCGCCCTATGTTTTGTTGACAATGGATACCGACATCTGACAGCACATATCAGAAGACATGGTCGACGAGCTGACATCCTGGCCATACGTATTAGACTGATTAGTCAGAAGGTATGTGTTTTAATTATCACTAAATCCCCTCAATAATAATAATATCTAACATGCATGCTATGACTGTATGAGACGAGAAAACGTGATTTTGAAAAGCATGATGACTGAGCGATAATACATCAATTCAATGTCATCAAATCAATGGCCCCTAGACCCTGTCCTAGGCTTGATAGCAATTTAGCATTTGTCATCTAATTTAAATCTACCCTTTCCAACAAAACATAGACTAGTCTAGGTCTAGGCCTGGGCCTAATGAATGTCAATAATGATGGCACTGTAACATACAAGTATTGAAGTAACATAGACTAGTAGTAGTAGGCCTACAGGTCAACTTACTGTTACAAGCTGTTAGTGTTACTGCAGTGACACTGCAGTAACACTAACAGTTTGTAACAATAAGTAACACAGGGCTCTGTAAGACTGTATTGTCAGTAACACTAACAGTCTGTCACAGTGCCCATGGCTATGACGTGTAAACTGTAGTGCAGCTGTACGTCTATAGGCTAGCCCCAACGTTAGTCTCTTGGGGCTAGGTCTAGGCAATGGGACGTGCACAGGGAGAGGGTCACAGACAGAGGGGTCCTGATCCCCCCCCCCCCTCGAGCTGCAGATTTTTAAAATATTCTATTGATTTCTGGAGGCGAGCAGTCTTGGGCCTGGATTATTGCAATTCAAAAAGCAAGTGCAAGATATAGTAGGCGTATGTCCACTGTAGATTGGTGGTAGTAAACTAGTTAGGGTTTTCAACAATTACTCAACGCTTTTTTGAGAGATTTTTTACCAGTGACCCTCCCCCCCCCCCTTCAGAACGCTTTTTAACGTTGTGTTGATAAAGGTCCATAATGCATCGCTGCTATATATATGGAATATTTGCCATTTTTTCTGTATTGTATGAGCCCTGCGTGAAAAATAAAAAGCACAAGAGGTGGTCGGAGGCTATGGAGACATTTGAGGTGGCCTGAGGCTATAGTGAAATTTGTATTTTTTATGAATAAGACTATGTGTGCATTGAGTAATATATATTCTACTGTAAAATCCTTGATCATTTTCTTTGGGGATTTTCAATTTAATTACTTAAAGCCAAGCATTAACATGGTCAACAGGTTAAGGAAAATAGTCAACGTAAGTTAGATGCGTTGTGAGGG